>OMLI01016930.1:0-10290 GCA_900302605.1 Rondeletia loricata
GTCGGCGCCTAGTGATATAAAGTAAGTAATATAATATAAATAAATGTAAATAATAAAGTGGCAGACATATAAATGATCGAACACAACAGTGATCAATGCACATTATGTGTTAATATTGACCGAAAATTGCTGTAAATATAAAACGCTAAAACCATTCAAACAGGCTGACAGCTGGGGTTTGTTTGGAACTATTGGGAGCTACATGAACCACGTGATCGTGTGGCGGCGAGATCACAGTGTCGCAACTCTCTCTTTATATGGCGCTGCCCTGGCCATGAAGCCATTTTGACATGGTGGCCAACCTAGGTACTGTAGCCTAAAATACACCTGCGGCCCAGAAAGCATTTTCCCCATAGACTGAAATGATAAAAGGCAGTCGTCTCTGCCTCGGGAACGAGCGGCGTCCTCACTCCTCCTTGGCTACCAGCTTCAGGCTCGCTACTCCCGATGACGAGAGCGCGACGGACTGGGCTGGCAGCGCTGCCAAGGAGGTTTTTATCGTGCTACTACTAGCGGGAGTGCGAAATGTGCGTTCATGTGGGCCGCACAACACGGAAGTAAACAAGGAAGTGAAAATATTTTTTTGCCGTATGTGGGTGAATATCACATACATCCATGGTGAATATTAAACCTCCTTGGCTGGGTGAGCAGCTTTCGTTCAAACGAATGGGTGGCTCAGGCTGATGACGACGCAGCCTGCATGCATTGCATTGCTGCCTCCCACTGGTGTGGTTACGTCATTGCTACTTTAGAGCTGATCTACCGGTCACAAGATATAGACAAAATCCATACCGTAGCGCAAATTCATACCGGTGTACTTTCTATACCGTTTATACCGTCCACCCCTATGATCTTTTGTATCAAAACTCATTTAGTCTTAATGGGTTGGGTACTTTTATTTAATTTATATGATATTCTCCTATGACTCAACCCTTTATGTGTGTATTATATTCCCCAGGCACGGATGAGGAGGCCATTATTGAAATCCTGGCCAATCGTTGTTCAGCTCAGCGTTTGGTGATCAAACGGGCCTACTTTGAAAAGTATGATGATGTAAGTACCTTCCTACATAACATGCCTATCTCCAACTCTCTCTCTCTCTCTCTCTCTCTCCCCTTCCTTCTCTGCCTCTATTTATTGCTCTATATATCTATCATCTTGTTTTTCCTTCACGGTTCCCACCCACTGTCTCACATGACAACCATGCATCTCTCTCTCCGCCTCTGTGTCCGGTCAGGAGCTGGAGGAGGTCCTGAAGAAGGAGTTGAAAGGTAGTTTTGAGAACGCCATGGTGGCCATGTTGGATCCTCCCAAGGTTTACTTCGCCAAGGAGCTGAGGAAGGCCATGAAGGGGGCGGGCACAGATGAAGCCGTCCTAGTAGAGATCCTGTGCACGGCTACCAATGAGGTCGGTCAATAGGTGATAGATAACTAATGGAAATGATTGATGTGAATCCTATAGCCAATGAGGTAAGCCCTCTTGAGTCAGCTAGCCAGTTTTGGGTGGTTGAATGAGATCTAACCCTGCCTTAAAGTGCTGTCGGTAATATTGTAATTACGAGTTGAGTGCGTATGAACTACCCAACAAAGTGGGAAAGTCCGAATTTTCTTTAAGATCCGAGTTGTGGAGATTACAATGATGTAATTTATTACTGTATGTTGTTTGGCATCCCATGTAAATAAGAAGTATGTCATGCATTTTTGTTTCTAATAAAATAAGACATCAATTTCATGCTTGCCACCGCAGAGCAAAGTAGATTCCTGACGTAAAACATAAGCCAACAAAAAACGACTTATGTTATGGGATCCATTAGTTTGGACCAAAAGCACTTGAATGCGTGACATGTTGTATTTACGACTTTTGATCTCAGAAGTACGAGCTTACGAGGAACACTCGAAGGCAGCATAAAAGGTGCAGAAGCAGCATTTTCACCTATTGTGTGATGGCCAGGTGTTTCTCCTTTCGTTTTGCTTTATACAGTCTGTATTTGCTTCCCTGGTGTTAGTGTTTCTGTGTTGTCAGATTCTGTGACAGTGTAATGTTAATGGCTGACTGAATCTCCTCTTTAACCTCTCCCAATAGGACATCTTGGGATACAAGGAAGCATATACCCAGGGTAGGTATTCTTACACAGTGATTCAGAGGCATAGGCGACCATAGCTACCAATTTGATGTTCCTCTCATACTGGAAAGTGTGGTCACTTAACCAACACATGGAACAGCAGAATGCAGTCCTTTTTTCCAAATGTCTTGGGTGTGTCACTTTTCGGGATGAATATAGCAAAGTCAGCCATCTTCTCCTCTCGTGTCTTGCTGGTCAAGTTACAACTACAACACAACGTTATTCTTCTCGGAGTCAAAGTTTAACTCATTATGAAACTTTTTCGCAGTAGAATGAAAGGATTTGAACACTAGTTGTTGTTGTCAGTTGATGGTGTATAAAGATGGTAAGACTTTGAAAGTGCCACTATGTGTGGCTCTTACCTTCCAGTGAATGAGCGTGACCTGGAGACAGACATTGAGGATGACACCAGTGGAGATGTGAGGAACCTGTTGATCTCACTATTGCAGGTAAACACTGACTAAACAACTTTATTTTAGCTTTATTTCACCAGGAAAGTGACACACACACTCTCACACTCATTTGTTTGTGTTATTGTGAGTCATTGACGTGCGTTGTGTGACTGTGTTGCTGTTTTGACATTGATGGGATGAGATGACACGAGGGAGCCGTGACTAAGCATTTCATTGTTTCTTTAAAGGCCCTATATGTAAGTTGGTACTCTTACTGACAGTGTATGACAGTGGCCGTCAGTCAGTCTCTTACATGCGCGCCTGGCTCGTGTGTGTGTGTGTGTGTGTGTGTGTGTGTGGGGCAATAAAAAATTACATTAATTAGTAAATTAATGATAATTTCAGACGAAAACTTACATATAGGGCCTTTAACAGTGGTCTGTTTTTTAAACATATGACAAATAAACTTGAACACACACACACACTCAGCAGCAATCCAGAATTACCACAGTCTTTAAACACAACTAGATATTTGAAAGTGGAAAAGTTGAAAGTGGATATAAGCCATTAAGTGAAGGGGGTTAGTGCCACGTCTTTTCTTCCTTTGACCGAGGCACTGAAAGCTGTTCAACTGCTCTAAACTCCACACACTGGGGCATTCGTCACACATCACATCACGGTTTGGCCTCTGTGCTCTCTCAGGGCCCAGCCTTGCCTACTTCCCCTCTCCTTTCCTTCTCCTAGAACGAAAGACAAACAACAGTAGCCCTTGTGACTCATACATTTCCAAAGAACTGCGACTTCAATTGTACCAAATGTTTCACATTAATGTGTACCAGACGATTGTGATACCATTAAATGCGGGAGATTATTTTGACCTTCCTTCCACTCCCTAAATCTCTTCCCCTCCCTCTTCCCTCGCGCCCTCCCTGCATCCCTCCCCTATCCATCCCTTTATACCTCTGTTCCCCTTTTTCCTCTGCCCCATATCTCTATCCTATATCCCTCTCTTTTTCTCCAGGCAAGCAGGGACGAGGGCTACGAGGTGGATGAGGAATTAGCAGAACAGGATGCCACGTCTCTGTTTGAGGTGAGCTCTCCCTGATAAAGTCTGTCCCGGATAATTCCCTTAAATCAGAGCACCTATTCCTAGAATACCTTAGGATTAATGTGCTGATCTGTGAGCTGTTTTAGCCTTTTAAATCACAGTGATGTTTGTGTGGTGATGTGGCCTCACCAGTGATCCTAGATCTAGACGTTTGTACATGCGAGCCCAGGGCGACCCACGGTATATTGTATGGTGTACTGTAGGCTATATTTCTTTCTGAATATGAGAAAAGGATTGTGGGCACTGTACCACTCTGTGATTAAGTTTGATAGCACACAGGGACTAACTGACCTGTTCAGCACTCGTGCCTCTCAGCAAATGATTGTTACTACCAAAATATCATGAGCTCAATTGGTTAATACTGAGGATTTTAATTGACTGAATTTAGGCAAAATCTGGTTGCACCGGCCTAGAGAGAAGATGTACACACAAATTGGCATATTATTTATTTTTGTGTGTGTGTGTACCTATCAGGCAGGAGAAGGCATGTTTGGCACAGATGAGTCGACCTTCAGCTACATTCTGACGCACAGGAACTACCTGCAGCTTCAGGCCACCTTTAAGACCTACGAGTCGGTATGTACTGCACTCACTCCTCACCAGCAACAGCTGCTTTAGTGTGATCCTCTGCAAAGAGCAGCAGTTTTCAGTTGTTCCCAGTAATACCTGCCACTCTTCTGGTGGGTGAGGATGGTACGTTTTTGTAGTTTCAGGTAATTCCCTGCTGGTTGAAGGGTCTTGTTTCTCATCTCTGTAGATGTTATCAGTTCTTGCGTTAAATTATTGTCCTACAGCTTTCAGGAACGGACATCTTGGATGCCATTGACAATGAGGCCACAGGAACCCTAAAGGAGTGCTACATTACTCTGGGTAGGCTGGAAAGGGATAGTTTACATTATCCAAGTCACTGCCAATGTATTATCAAATCAGTAATCAATTCCTTTTATAACGCATGCTCCCTTTTATTGTGTTTGTGTGCGCGTGCGGCTCTTTCATAGTGAGGTGTGCTAAGAACCCCCAGCTGTATTTTGCCCGACGCCTAAATGCTGCCATGAAGGGAGCGGGCACTGATGAGGACACACTCATTCGCATCATCGTAGGGCGGTCTGAGGCAAGTTGTGTGTGTGTGTGTAACTGCAAATTCTAGCATATAAGCATACTGGGTAGCCACATATTAGTCAAGCTGTTTGGTTGCACCTCTAACAAAAAGCTGAACACTTATTGGGTATTATACTGATATTTACAGATTCATATCTCAGTCATTCAGTTATGATATGATTGACTCTTTCTATCTGCATGGTTACTGTATTATTTATGTTTTTATAAGTATGCAAACATCCTTCACTTTGAAACTTTAGTGATCATATTGATGCTGTTGAGTGAGGAAAAAACATATTTCCAGATTGACGCCAATACATTTTTGAAAATGAATCACAGTTTTGGAATTTCACGAGCCCTTGGATCTTGAAATTTGCTCTATTGTACCAATTTTGGACCATGTAAACCTCCAGTTAAAGCAAACAGAGGTATGGGATTTCATCATGACAGCAGCTTCATGTTGTTAACCGACAGATTGACCTGGAGACGGTGAAGGACATGTACCTGGAGAAGTACGACGTTCCCCTCAAAGAAGCTCTGGACTCCGAGTGCGGTGGAGACTTCAAACGCCTCCTGCTGCAGATCCTGCACTAAATCCTCGCTCATACCCTCCCTCCCACTGGCCTTATCTAACCATACCTCCAACCTCCAAGAGACAGTCTGTCCCCCTCCCACTGGCCTTATCTAACCATACCTCCAACCTCCAAGAGACAGTCTGTCCCCCTCCCACTGGCCTTATCTAACCATACCTCCAACCTCCAAGAGACAGTCTGTCCCCCTCCCACTGGCCTTATCTAACCATACCTCCAAGAGACAGTCTGACCCCCTCCCACTGGCCTTATCTAACCATACCTCTGTCCTCACTCCTCTCTCTTCATCACTCCTCAGTTTCACTCCCCAGATTCACTCATTCACTTTCTGTCCACTTATCATCTTCCTACCTGTCTTCCTTCTCATATCTCTTTTCCTCTCTCTCTCTCTCTCTCTCTCTCTCTCTGAATGACAAACAGTCAGAACCAACTCACATTATTGTACTGTACAGTGTCTGACACATGGTAAACTTACATTAATAGTCTTTACATATACGGTTTTGCCAAGTAAAGATAACCTCTGTTGTAACATTATACCCAGTGGAAATTTCATAAATGTTTTACTCGAACACCTCTATCCCGTATTTGTCATTCCTGTAACAATATTATGGAAACATTGTGGAAGTTAAGCAGCTAAGCATCATCATACTAATATACAGTTATCCAAATAGATGGTGTTCAAGTTACTATAGTACTTCATTCACGATCAGCAGCTTTACAGTCTTTCTTGTCTTTCAGCCATATTGTAGTCCGCTACTTGAAGTTTATCCCAAAGCTATAGAAATGACAGGGCTGCTGCTGCTCGAAATATCTATTTATGCAGCCTCTTATTTTTGCCTCACTGGTCATCCTCTCTGTGCGTATCTGTGTTACGCACTGAGATTAGACGGCGTAAACACCACAGAGATGTCTTGTATAAAATAATAGTGATGCAATGTCCTTTCTGCTGCGACACTCAACACTTAAGTGCCGAAGAATCACGTTTGAGCTCAGATATCTGAATACACAAGATCAAAAATAATACATGATGACATTATTACCCGCTATCAAAGGCCAACACTCTTAAATCTACATTATGTTTTTTTTGGTGGGATTTTTAACTCAGACCGGTGACTGACTGTTCCTTGCAAGTCACATTTTTAATCAAAGACCTGCCTTTTTCTCACATTTACACACTTTGTTGGACAATTGCCTTTTTTCTATAGATATCCAATAGACATTTACTACAGTGTATGAGCTCATTGTGTATTTAAGGCTATCAGAGGATAATACTAATATTGAACAGTAGGTCATTATGCTTATTAACCCCCAAAGTACTATCACAGATAATGGCCATTCTGTATGTATTTATCAAAAGAAATTGTATCTTACCTTAACTATATTTATATTAAACCAAGATTAATATAAACTACTATAATATACTGTTGTACTGTCACATAGCAAGTTGATACACTAGACTATGAATGAAGTCATTGTTAACCCACTGTAGTGACACAAAAAATATGTGGCATATATGGTGATAATAATAAATGATATCTTCATTATAACCCAAATGTCATGTTCTGTTCTCTTTATATCCTGTAGATGGCAGTACCGTATCACTGTAACTTCAATGGGACTGGTTCAAAATGTTTAAATGTGCTTTTGTTTTTGTGTGGGAAAAAAAAGATGTTTCATTGCAGTGACCAATTTGTTCACGTATTCTTTTACTCTACGTTCAGTATCAGATTCCATGACATTTGATGAAATCATGACCAAATCAATGATATTTCTATAGTATCCATCTACTGTGTGCTTTAACATACTGCATGAAACAAATGTGATTGCTCAGATGTTGAATACTAGGCTTTATTGGTTTATTACACTGGTAACTACTTCATTGTGTCTGTGTTGATGGCCCATGACCCAAAGCCATACAATAGATGTCTTTCAATGGTTTGAAAACATGCACCCAAAGACATTTTGCCTTACAATAAGACCACAGAAACTGTAGGAAGCCTCTGGGTGATGCAGTCGGGGAGTTAATAGCGTAGAGGAGAAGAAAAGCTCAAAACAAGTCAGAACTGCTTCCAGATGCACCAACACAGGAGCAGTGCTCTCAGTCTTTCCCACTGTTCTGTCTTTCTCTCCCACTCCTTGTGTATAAGTCCCTCTGTCTTTCTTTCTGTCTGCTGCCCTGATAGTATGGTTGTTTCAATATTAAGGGGAAAAGTTTCAAGGAACACCTGCCTTCTGCATTCTTTCTACCTGTATCTTCAGCGTCTGTACGCCATATGGAGTCCAGTTCACCATCCAGCCTCATGCTCGACTCAAAACTTTGGCAGCTCTGTCTCTCTATCTGCCTCTCTGGCTCCTGGTGAGAGGACTGCAGGTATCGCACATGCCTGTTACATATAAGACGAAGGCTGAGGGGATGTGACACTCTGCATCTTAAATATTGGCTTGAACCTGAAATTGACAGTATGGAATGTTCTACTGCTCAAAAGGCAAACGGCCCTATTGCAGCCTTTCTCTGTCTAATTTTTGAATCCAAAATGTTTGCTATGCGACGCATGACCGAAGTTTATAGACTTTGAGTCTGCCCTTTTTTAATTAGAGGATTAGATTATCACTCTTCCATTCAAATATATCACATTTGGCATTATGATTTAATTTGATTGCATTTAATTGCATTTCCTTTGTGATTTGGAAGTGAAGCTGCAGTGTTCATGTTTAGGGTGATGCATTCTCCCCCCCCCCCCCTTTTCACACACACACATGCATACAAACAAACATATGCGCTGCACTAAGACACACCCATATCTACATGAACACACACAAACACAGTCCCCTTCCCTCCATCTGTGCTCGATTACCCAGGGTGCTAATGGCCATCTCGGCATGCCAGACGGAGTTCAGTTCTGTGTATTGGGGGCTCTGACTTGTTTATCATCTCCAGACCACCATAACTCACCCAGTCAGTCATCCATCAGTCTGGGAGTGGTTTCAATTTGTCTCATGATATGCTTTGTTTCTGCTCTGCTATTTGGCTTGGATCTGGTTATCGTCTTTGGTCTCCTGTCTAGGTTTCTGACAAAGGTCATACACACAAGTTAGGATAGGTGCATAAACACTACTGCACCTGCTTTAGTTATAGTAACAGTCTGTTCAAGCAGCCCTGAACTACGAGGACTGAACTGGAAAACGGTTGCGTCGGCACTCTTTTGATCCCGCAGGGCAAATAAACATACCAGCTCCTCTAAGATACCAACTTACACATGAAATGCCACTGGTCCTTTAAAAGTCAGGATTTATTGGCTAATCTTTGGTGAACACTAACTCTGAGGTCATCACTTCAAAGACCTACGACAAGAAATAATAACATCCACTGGCCTACGAGCTTTAATAGAACATACGCCCAGCATCATACTATGCTTTTTTGATCTTCTGCCAAAGCAATGGCAATATTCTGGGAACGAGAGGATTGTGGGTGGAAGTGTGTAGGACGATTTTTAGGCTGTTAACTAGCCGTCTAATATATTTTCAACTGTTTCAATTCACAGTAAAGGACCTTCGTCTTTTGATGTGTAATGGGAAACACCCGGCAGCTTCTGCCTTGGCTCCTGTGTTCGATTCAGTCCTGCACACCTCTGGCTGACTTTCAGGCACCTACTCATAAGAATACAGAGCTCATGATAGGATTACATGCAAGATTAGGCCTAAATGCAGATGGCAGTTTTTGACTCATCACCAAGAACACATACAACCGTATTACAGAAAACATGGCAGCATTTCTCATGATTCAATTTGGGATACATTCAGGTTCGTTTGTCCTGACTTTGATCATGATGACACTTAAAACTCCTCGCAAAATCCCAAGGTTTTAGGAATAACACAAACTTTCAATTGTGGACTAGCTCTGGATACTTAGAGCACACTTATCTAATGGCTTTAGATGTCTAAGCAGTAGTTTAACCAGCTTAAATTATAGGACTTCATGCCACTTATTTCTAAATGTCACACCAAGCACTCATTAAAGCATAGCGATTACACAGAGGCAGCAGAAAAGCACTTCTAGCAAAACAAATAACTTTTTATTGGGTTCTCTACAAAAAATAAAATATACACTTTATTACAGTTATGTTGGGTAAACAGTAACTTTATCTTACTCTCTGTGTTCATATTTAGAATAACAGATGGGACAGTTTAATGTCAACAGGACTTTAGTAAAACACATGGCCTCTCTTTAAGTCCATAATATGCAGAAAGTAGTCATTAAACAAGGCATGCAGTAGATACTCACATGAGAAAATGGCGGCTAACATGAAACACATGCTCTTAAAAAACACACTTCTGAATTTTGGTGAAAGCAGAAAATGCACAGTGAGTATTTCTAAAGTTCCCTTGGCGTCAACAGAGTAACTAAGTACATAAATATAAGGCAAACAAAATACACGTGGAATTTCTAAACATAAAAAAGCACTAGCTGAATGGGAACTGGACTCTATTATCATGTAAATACAAATGCGTCATTAATCGTACTTTGGTAGAAATCATAAAACAACACTGGTACTTGCATTAATATAAATATGATGTTATGCATAATGCTACATGCATTTGTATAAGTGTGAAGATTTGATCTACAAAAAATGTATATCATAGTGGCTATAGTTATTACCCAAGCAAGCAGCTTACCAACCAAACAATGAAATTGGTCCAACCTACAAATGGCTAAATGTGGTCTATTGGATTGGGAAATTATATAAACAAACAACATAGAATGAAGTAAAATTTTATTATTTATATATTGTTTCTGTCTTTCTTTGCTTGGTTTATTATGCTGCCACCCAGAGTATTGACACTCCACTTCCTGTTTGGTGGCTGATCTGGTTGACCCGCCCGCGTATGCAGTCCAACGTAAAGAACACCGTTGTGCCGTTACGAACCTGGAAGGAGGCCCGCAGTCCCACACTGGCCCACTGGCTGCCCTCAGGCATCTG
>OMLI01016936.1:4344-26841 GCA_900302605.1 Rondeletia loricata
ACCGGCAATAGATACTCGGGCATGCTTTTGGAACAGTATCATCATATGAATGGCCGGATGACTCCAGTCTAAAATAAAAAAAAGCACATGGCTACAATAACCTAAAACAAACAGCTCCAGCAATCCCGTTGTCCTACTTCCTGTCGGGAATTCAACCAGTCCGCTTGTTTTACGCGTAGGGTCGCTTACGCGTTGTTGAGATTTGGGAGGTGTGCGCGTAGCCTCCTCTGCGAGCCTATGCGACCTACGGTTACCCATAATACCCTTCGCTGCGTAGCTACGCAGATACGTTTACGTGTACCTCCGCAGAAGCATAAATCCCGCTTAATGTGTGTCTCTTTGGGGGTCTGTGAGATTAAAATGTTTGAAAACCCCTGCCCTAGATTAACAATGGCTTCATCATAGCCTTCAGCGCATTAACAAATAAGTAGTACTATAGAAGGAAACATGTACAACATGTATACTGCCTTCACAGCTTATTAGTAGTACAACACAAACAAAAGTATTAATTGTGATTTGTGTCAGAATTCTGCTGAAATGTCAGTTTTTGCTGAAAATATTTGTCTCAGATTTGATTAATATTTCTGTCCAGCACAGTCTGACCACTGCATTGAATATAAGCTTACTGTCATACTTATTACTAGTTCAATATTGTTTATTATTGTACTATCCATATTGAATGGCCATGAGAGCTCCTTCAGCAGACAGAAACCTACATGGTGTATGCCTGTGTGTTTGTATGTTTGTGTGTGCATGTTAGTCCATGTGTCCATGTGTGTGTGTGTGTGTGTTTGTGTGATGGCGGCATGAGACCATTATCATGCTATCACTATTATCATGTCTGCCATGCCCAGCCAGTGATCAGGAGTCATCATGTGAAATGTCATTCCCTGTGTGGCGTGAAGGAGGCGCAGAGTTAAGCTGGGTAACAGCACGTTACTTCCAGCCTAATTAGCAGACCCCCCCGTCGGTCTGGCTAAGAAGCGAGGCAGGGTTAGCTCAGGGCACTAACACACAGCTCTACCCTGCGCTGACAGCTAGCCCCTCCTCCCCTCTCATGTCCATGTCTGACTCCCTGCACATAAACAAACTCTCTCACAAAAGCAGCCGTTTGCACAGACAGCCACCTCCCTTATCGTAGGGTTTTAATAATTGATACATCATCTTATCAGACAGTAGTTACTTGTATTGACATTTTTGAGTTGATGTTGAAATAAAAAATAAAACAAATGCCCTGCACATTGTCAAGCCTTTAATGATTATGTAAATATTATAGATAATCTTTAGAGGTTGCAGTAATATTCTGTGTAGTAGTTGTTTTCCTCTGTTGCTATGGAGATAATGAGTGGAGGAAACTGGGTTAATTCGTGTGAGTGAATGTGGATGGGAGTAAAGGGTGGAGACGGGGAGGGGGAAGGAAGGTAGAGATGTAGGAGGAGACATTAGGAGGAGCTCTTAGGGAGCAGACAATGCTTATGGCACAGGTGGAGTGGAAGGGAATGTGTCTGGACATGGGAGGCATGATAGTGGCTCGGAGCGATGACATGGGACTGGCTCACGCTCTAGGGAGTCTGAGTGTAGGTCTGCTGTGGAATCCCTGGCCATGGTACAAATACCGCTACAGAGGCAGACTGAGATCCATCTCTTTGGCCATAATAGTGACTACTAGCTGCAGTTAGATTGTTTCAGAAGGATCCCCTGATTGGTTTTCCCATAATGATAATGAAGAAGACGGTGTACGTGTCTTTGTGTTTGTGCGCTGTTTGTTCTTATGTATGAGCGCTTCACCTCCTCTGACCCTTCTGCACTGTCATTTTATTTGTAGGCACATCCAGAACATAGGTGAGATCAAGACAGATGTGGGCAAGGCCAGGGCTTGGGTACGCCTCTCCATGGAGAAAAAGCTGCTTTCCAGACACCTGAAGCAGCTGCTCTTGGACCACGAGCTTACAAAGTGAGCAAAACAAACAACACCCTATATCAGTCTCTATCTCATGGACAGTTATAACCATGAGTCTTACTTGCACTTAAAAAAAAAAAATCGTGACCCTCTTTCTATTCAGGGTCTCATCTGTACTTGTGGAGGAATGTCTCTATCATATGAAATTAACGTGATATGTGCGTTCTACCCATTTATAATACATTACCTCTTTTGACATTGCAAAGCGTCATACTATAGTCCACCGCAGCATGAATTATTCACAGGATTCTTCATAATTTATATCACTGTGGTGAACTGGGTCACGCTCAGGGTGATTTCTATCTGCGTTTGTGAGTTTACTTTGTCCATTATTTTGTTGTTTAGTATGTACAATATGCATTCATTATTATCCGTTTACCTATTAATTACTACATCAACTGTCAAGTAGCTGATACTGTTGAATGTTTATCCATTGGGCACCTTTACCATTTCAAAATAATAGAAAGCATGTAATGTTATACGTATGTACAATCATGTTTATTTTATTTTTAATTATTTGTCAAACATTTTCTTCATAGAAAACTGTACAAGCGCTATGCTTTCCTGCGCTGTGATGATGAGAAAGAGCAGTTCCTCTACCACCTCCTCTCCTTTAACGCTGTGGACTACTTCTGCTTCACCAATGTCTTCACCACCATCAGTGAGTGCTACTTTGATGCCATACAGTCTGGCAACGCTACTGACCATTATCATTATTGTAAAGTACTATTTAACTTTTTTTTTTAAATTTGTCTGTACTTCTAAAACTGTATCACATGTTTCTCTCCTCTCTGTCTCCCAGTGATCCCCTACCATGTGCTAGTTGTGTCCAGTAAGAAGCTGGGTGGCTCCATGTTCACAGCCAACCCTTGGGTGTGTGTTTCTGGGGAGTTGGCTGAGACTGGGGTGCTCCAGGTCCCTAGGAATACCCTGGAGATCACATTTGAGGTTGGTGTTATCCTCAGATTTAAAGACACCAACTGATGTCTTATTTTCTGAATTTCATTTTTGGCTTGGGTGATTATTCAAAGCTTAATATTAAAAGTCCCCCCTCTCTCTCTCTCAGTGCCAGAACCTGGGCAAACTGACCACAGTTCAGATGGGCCATGATAACACGGGGCTCTACGCAAAGTGGCTTGTGGAGTGTGTTATGGTCCGCAATGAGATCACAGGGCACACTTACAAGTAAGTGTGCATTTTGAGAGAAATTAACCTATTTTTTTGGACTAGCAGGTACTCAAAAGACAGAAAAATTACACCTTATTCCTGACGTGCGTGTGTTTATGCGGCAGGTTCCCATGTGGTCGGTGGCTGGGGAAGGGGGTGGATGATGGCAGTCTAGAGAGGATCCTGGTAGGAGAGCTGATGACCCCCAGCACAGAGAATGATGACAGAATGTGCCGCACACCCCCGATGCAGCAGTCCCCAGGGATGATGAGGAGGTTTGTTACCATCTCGCCAAACAGCAAACCAAGTAAGTAACTCTTCAACTACACGACCATAAATTATCTAAAGCAACTCCAAAATAATACTGGTGTGTAGACATTCTGTTACAATCTAGCTCACTGGAAACATTTGTCACTGGGTGGGATATCTTCTCTGTCTCAAAAAAAGTGATACCCCCTTTAGGTATCACAGAATGCTTACTGCTGTCTGAACCATCTCCCCCGAAATCTCCTTTTTACTCTTCAATAAGAGCTTTATTGGCGACTACCACGTAAGGGTTATCTGAGAAGCGTGGAACAACAATGAGATCTCCACATTGCAGATCTGTGTGCTCACTGATGTCCAAAGTGTTGTTCCTAATACCTTCATTGGTGCAAATAAAATCAATGAATAAGAAGGAACTTTAATGAGAACAATGACATACTATAAATAAGTCTTCATTTGAAATGTTGCTTCCCTGTGACTGCTTGTATTGACTTACTGAGTCTCTTTTTATCCCTCATCATCCAGAGTTAAACACAGGTCAGATCCAGGAGGGAGTGGGAGAGGCCATCAATGGAATTGTGAAGCACTTCCACAAGCCAGAGAAGGAGGTGAGAGACGGCAGTCTAGACAGGCCTGAACATGTAGATCTATTATTCATCACAAATAAGGAAAAGCTGCTTTCTCCTCTGGTGGTCTCTATGTGCCTCAGACAGTACTGGTTGTGTGGTATGATTCAGATTATTAAAATGTATTAAAGGAGAACAATGGCCAGTTTTTGGAAATTGATATCAGCAACATATGTGACTAGTGGCTTTTTAAGCTTCTCGGCTATATAGACAATTTCATTTTCTGCCTGTACTGGTATAAAGCACTGATATAAAGCCTTGCACTCTGAGAAGTGGGATTTTCATAATCAGGATATCCTCTGAGAGAATTTTTCACTAATTCTGTCCTTGGATTTTAATTAAATTCAAGATTACAAAAGGAAATCCCCTTCGTCCTTGCTCCAGCTCTCTCTGCCTTACTCACATGACAAGATGTCTTGCAGGATAGGGGGACTGGTGAGGCCAAAAATGATTTATTTTTACAAAATTATTTTCTCAAAAACTGCAATACACTTTGCTTTTTGTTGTTTTTTTGTTTGTTTGTTTTTTATCATGTATTCGCAGACAGACACAGACAATGGCCTGCCTGCATTCCTCTCCCTCGCACATGCTTTTCTCACATGTTGATTAAGCCACAAACTCTATTCCATGACCTCATAAATTAATCCTACACACACTTTAGTTCTTTCAGCATTCACTACCAATTTAAATGCAGTTGCCTCTTGTCACAATGATTTATAATTCGTAAGTTGAAGTTTTCTCTTGACAAGCTTTGCGGTCATGACTACATGAAAAGTCAGTGCTGTACGTGGTGCCAAACACCTCACATTTACTTTCGTGCAAGACTTTAGGAAGTTATTTTGGTAATTGAGTGGGCTGCTTGGCTCTGAGAAACTGTTTTCAAAATGTGCTGAATATCCTCAAGAGTATGAATTTCCAAAACAGTTCCATGGTTCCATTTTATTCTCATTACTGAGAAAAGAACAACCTTATTTGCATATGTAAATTACACAAAATGTGTCAATTCTAACCACATCCTTTTCCCCCTTATTTTTACTCTATATAGAGAGGCAGTCTGACCCTTCTACTGTGTGGGGAGTACGGCCTAGTCTGGGCATTGGAGCAGGTTTTCCAGCACGGTTTCAAATCACCCCGACTCTTTAAGAATGTCTTCATCTGGGACTTCTTAGGTAAAGACTTTAAACTTAAACAGACCTTCATATTACATACTAATGAATTGTTAATTAATTGATTTGTCTCATGGTTGATCTGTTTTAACAGAAAAGTCACAAGTGTACTTTGAGAGTGCAGAGCAGCGGGAGGTGACTCTAGACGAGAACTGGCAAACCAGAGTGCGCCACTTCTGCCGCTTCATGCGTGCCATCAACAATACGTCCAGAAACATTGGGAAGGACGGGAAGTTCCAGATGCTTGTCTGTCTAGGTGCAAGGTAGGCAGCACTCAGAAACCTCATAAGACAGATTGCACTCCTTATAGATTTAGATCGCACTGAACATCCCAAACAGTTGCTGTGGTTGACTACGACGCTCAGGTTTCACAATGTAATTCAATAAATGACAGGAAAGTTGGAAAGACAGAGCGGATGACATGCAGCTTGTACAACAGTGAACAAGACTTGAACCCACAAGTTAGGCTGCTGAGTGACAAAGCACCTCAGCATACTTTAGAATGGGTGGCTGGGATGGTGAGTAGGGAGATCGCCTTCAAGCAGAGCGTCCGGGTTCAAGCATCCACCTTGCTGAATTGTCCTTGAGCAAGACACTGAATCCGTAACAGCTCCAGGGGCGATGTTCTGTATCTGACCCTGCACTCTGGCCTGGAAGGGGCAAGTGAAAAGAATCTCTCCTTTGGGGATCCATAAAGTATCACATTATTATTATTATTACTTTCCTGTAGTTTAAGAGTATATTTGCCTGTGAGTGTGGGTGTGTGCATGTGGTGCACATGGTGATGCAGTCATCTGTATGTTTGTGTATAATTGTGTTTTTATCTTCTTCTATTAAGTACTCTTTACACCTCAGTACCCTTCGCTATCAAAAGCCTTTGTAGAAGAGAAGAGATTTCCAACTACAATATAATGTGTTTTATATTGGCAAAATGCAGCATTCAATAAAAACTGACAGTAGCTTCTACATTCTTAGTCCTCTAAATAATATATGTAATTTTAACTGTTGTGCTCCATTCCATTGTGTTATACCATTGTGTTGTGTCCACATCGAACCAATCGGCTGACTAAAGCTGTGTCCACTTCTCTTAGGGACCATTTGCTGCACCATTGGATCGCTCTGCTCGCAGACTGTCCAATCACTGCTCAGATGTATGAGGACGCTGCACTGATTAAGGACCACTCATTGGTAAATTCTCTGATCAGAGTTCTACAGACTCTGCAAGAGTTCAACATTACCCTAGAAGCTTCGCTTGTCAAAGGTGTTGGTATCTAAACCCGCCCAACTTCCCACCAATTGGACCTGACCAGGAAGATCACTGGGGATCACTAAAAAGAACAACTGAACCTTTTATATGCAGGAAGAGACTTGAACAAAGGACATTTTCTGGCTTATATTAAAGCTACTGTTACATTTGCCATATATTAAATGCAATGAGCCTTTCAAGATATGTTGTTATTTTTATCCTCAATGATGTTGCCATTAGATGTTAAAAATATGTTTTCTATTATGATCCATGATTTTCACATTATTGATGATAACCCACTTGTGCTATACTGTTTTATTGAAAGCTAAATATTTTCATTGTTATCGTGAACTGCTGACAATGGCTATATTTAAGGGGAAACAAGGAGCAAAAACTGTTAATATATTTTCAGAGAAAAACAGTATTATTTTGTTAAGTCCGTCAAGTTGCTTGCTCTGTTGTCAACTCAGATTCCAATGTCGTAACGCAGAGCTTGAAGCAAATTATGTAGAAGTATGCTTTATAGGTATGTGTATGACAGGGGGTAGACATTTATGTAGTGTGGAAGATGATTCACCTACTAGTGTGCAAATCTTTTACATGGAATAACTTGAGCAGAGATAAGGATCCTTCTTACATGACAATAAGACTGTGTGGCTATTATGTCAGCGATGGACAGTATTCAGTTGGACAAGGACAATACGCCAAGTCATTGCTTAATGTTCTGGACACAACTCCTCTGTAGAGCTCAACCCATCTTTCTGTGCAAAGTGGATCGTAATGACAGCCTTCATGTAAATGCCTCTAACCAGTCCTTCCCCTACCATCATCCCATGCTGACTCCTTACTCTACATCGGCTCTGCTCTCTTAACAAAAACTGTTAGTATGATCTTTGTAGACTCGTGATCTAGGATGACCAGGAACGCCTGATGTGGCCATGTGAAGAGCTAAGAGAAGTGCTCTTCCCCTACCGAGTTGTCATCATGGTTTCTGCTATGCAATATCCACGTGAGAAAAGTTAACCCCGATAAATTATATATTGGGGTATCTTGGGGTATTACTGGGCCCTCCATTGCATTAAACCTACTGTGCAGGACAAGAGATTTGATATTAAGATGTGAAGGATGTCTTTCCTGTGCCAACAATGTCTGGATTGATTGTGTTGTACTTGTCAATGTACGACCCACATGAGCATCTTGGGAGATATATATTTTTGTTTTCCAATACTGTTGTACATTTATTGACATAGCTGTGTAATGTAGTGTTTACTAAGTGAGCAACAGTGTACAGTGTAAAAAATATATATAAAGAATAAAGCATCAGTAAAGCATACAACTGGATTTCATTGAAGTAGTTTTTGCCAGTTCTTCATTAAGAAGTATACCCGGCAGAATGAACAGTTTCTATTCTCTGCCAGTATACTTTACAGCCTCTGGAGAATGTAAACAAACTCATTCGCGCCATGTCAAATAGCTGTTTTTCTTGAAGCCTTTGGCCAGATGCTTTATGGGATATTGAGTTTAAAAGGGGGCGGTTACATCGGTGTTTGCCCAGAGATCTCCTACTCATTCACTACACCTCCCATCATGCAGCATTTCTAAAGCGTACGCACGGACAGCAGCGATTGGTTGAGTACAGGTTCAAACTAAGCGGCTGCAGCCCTTATATGGTGTTTTTACGCTCAGCTCTTTCATTCCGTCTTTTTATGCTAATGATATTCTAATCGTCAGCTGTATGCAGTAGTAAGGCATGCGCAGTGCGTGAAAAGAATACGGCGAAGATTCAAAGTTTTTGTTCAGTAAGTCCATTGTTATTTCCTTTCTACAGAATTTACATTTGCAAAACTGCATTGGTTTGTTTTATACTAAATAACTACGGTCATTCTGTGGTATAATTGTAATCTGACGTGTGCGTTGCAGCGAGCTAGATCTGCGAGACTACTGCACTCGACAATGGGATAACGTGGAAGTGAACGAGAGCGTGGCGTGGTAGCTAAGTTGGCTAACTAGCATGCAAGCTAACAACAATAAGCCGTATTTGGCGCTAGCGGGCAAAAGTTTGAATTTAAACGGAAGGATGGTTACATTGTAATTTTTCTCATTTAAATACAGCATTAAAAACAAACATGAATTCAATCAAATAAATTAATGTATCAAATGCATCCACGTGCGTTGCACATAATTTAACGAATAGCCCGGTAGCTTTTTGTTTCTTGACTTCAGAAAGCGCTGCCCGCTTTTTGTTTCGACTTTTCGCCGAAAACAAAAACACAACTTGACTAAACCTACATTTAACTTCTTTATTAGCTATAGCGTTGATTCGTACGCAGTGTCACAACAAGACCAGTATTCTGAAAAGTAACTTTAGTGTATAAAACACGCTGTGGACGTGCAGTGTTTCACATAACGTTATAACATAAACCAAGTTCGAATCGCGAGCCTTCCTCGGTGGCGTCGCATAACGTGCAGCCGCCCCTGATGCTTAACGTAAACAGTGCAATTTTGAACTACTGTATTATTTGCCATTTCTATAATTTTTCGCTTAACATTAACGTCCGTGCAATGTTATGTCGTGTGTCTATGGGTGTGTTGGTCTTCCCGCGAGTTATATTCCAAAATCGGCGTCCCGAAGATAACTTGTGTTGTTGCATTAACCCAAAGTTAGTTGTGATTTTTTCAGTCTTTAATGGACTATAATTTGAACGCAGTGGTTTGTGACAATTTTTCGCGTGGGATTTGTTTTAAACATTTAGGAGAAAACAAATGGTTTGCTTGGTTGTGTGTGTGTGTAGGGACCGCCCCCTTTTCAGTAGTAGAAAGCATGACTGAAGCACAGCTGCAGCCGTCGACGCTGGTGATGCCGGGGATTGGGACAATTGCCGATCTGTGTTTGATCCTTTTCCAGGTTTTTTAACAACCGTGAACAACATACAGAATATGTTTGGCTTTCATAAGTCAAAGATCTACCGAAGTAACGACGGCTGTTGCATCTGTAAGACCAAGTCCTCCAGTTCACGCTTCACAGACAGCAGTCGATATGAAGAAACTTTCAGGCTATGTTTTGGGTGAGGACTCGCATGATTACATATTGTGCATTTGTACGTTATTGGTGTCTGTGTGCTTGTGTTTGAAGAGAGATTCCGGCTCTGCAGTGGTGTTTTGATGTGTTCAATTGTATTTGTAAAGGCTGTCAGAGGATCGTGTTGGAGACATTTGCAATGCCTGTGTGTTGTTGGTGAAAAGATGGAAAAAGCTTCCAAATGGCTCCAAGAAGAACTGGAACCATGTAAGTCTTGTCTGCTTAAATGGTGACAAGCTTCTTTGTCTAATTGGCATGTAACCCTTTAAGTTGACTCATGATTTGTGTGACATGACACAGGTTGTGGATGCCAGAGCCGGGCCAGGCTTCAAGTTGACAAAACCTAAGAAGATCAAGAATGGCGATGGAAAGAAGAAAAGCAAGCTGAAGAAGCTTCATAAGCTCAAGAGACAAAGTAGGTTACTTTTCAATTTTGATGTCAAATATGCACGTACAATTTTGCATTGATAGGTTGAGGTGTTTGTCTTGTATTACAAATGGATATTTTTTTTTTTTTTACTCGTGTAGAAGTACTTGTTTAGAATCCTCCCCCCAAAAATTAAGATGACCTGTTATCATGGTCATGCAAATACCTGTAATTTGGGTCCGTGTTGGTCTAAGGTTTTGGTGATGTTTCCTTTTTAGCCCACACTGAAAGAGCGGAGTTGAAAATTATTGTTTTGGGGCGTCCTGGTGGCTCACTTGGCTACGGTGCATACCATGTAACCGCAATGTCCTGGGTTCGAATGCAGCCTGGGACCTTTGTTGCATGCCCCCATCCCATTTTTCCTGTCTCTCTACTTTGACATATTTGAACAAATTCCCAAAAATAATGTCTAATGTCTTACTGATGATGGCAGATCTCATTGCATTCATTATTGTTATACCTAATGTAACATAATCAGAAAGTAAGTGTTACTCTTAAAATTTACTGAACTATGGTTACTAATTTACCAAATCAATTTGATCACAGCATTAAACTCTTTCTTTTCTTTTGTTTTCTAAGCAGACTCAGATGCCCACAGCACTACCTCCAGTGTGTCTCCATCCCAGTCTCCCAGTTACAGCAACCAGTCAGATGATGGTTCAGACATAGAGTCCAAACAAAGACGCCCGACTCCCTCTGTCTTCTCTTTCCTTGACCGCTCTTACTGGAAAAGGCAAGCCACTGCTCACAATGAGCAGCTTTGTATTTGGGGACACAAGGGACCCAATTAATTAACCTGTTTCTGTGTTTTCTGCCTCTGACAAATAACAATAAGGTTTTTCCTCTTTTTTCCCCCTGCAGGCAGAAGGTGTGCTGTGGGATTGTCTATAAGGGACGGTTTGGGGAGGTGATCATTGATCCTCGACTTTTCAAGCCCTGCTGCAGTTCCAAGAAACAGAAGACACTGGTGTCCACTCAAGTGGCCACACACCTTCCAGACACACTTCCTCCGCCACTCCCAGAAGACCTGAAAGAAACCTGGTGATTGTTTTGGGTTTTTTTCTAAACTCCCCTAGGGTTATCTTTGGCATCCACCTGGATTTGTCTCCAGTGGCAGACTTCCCGTATCCATTCCTCCGTTAGATCAGTGTACTTAGATGGTTCCTTTTTTTTGTGTGCTTACTATTCCTTTTTATATGGATATTTTTTTATTTTGTATAGAAATTATTTTCTTTTCTTCTTTTTTACTGAAAACAAAAATGAGAAAAAAATATTTCAATGGGCATTAGTGTATTATTTATAGGATGCTGAGGCAGAATTCTATGTGGCCTTGAGAGGCTATCAATTTCTGATTATGAATTGTTTTCGACTTTGAAATGTTTTTGTATTAACTGATCAGCGTTTTGTAAATATTTTGTTACTTTTCCATACATATCAAGACTGTTATTTTTTTTCTTTTCTTAATTTGTCAAAATGTTTGTGTGCTTATGAAAGACACCAGCTATTTCTTATACCAGCTTGTTTTTGTTGGAGTGGCTCTTCAACATGTTGCTGCAATGATTTGTCATACCTGTGTGCTCCTTATGTGCAAGCACATGAATCTGTAGGATTTTAGTACATAAAGGGCTATTGGTGACAACAGGGATTGTTAGTACATCTGTCCTCCATGAGTTTTATGAGCTTTTAAATGTGTATAGATTTGCATGCATAGTCTCTCCCACAATTTAACACAGACAAGAGTACCGTCGGTTCTAAGTACTCCGTTTTTATTTGCTCGTCAGCAGTTTGCGCACCTTCACACTGATAGATGTGGTTAGACCATGCATGCAGTACTTCCCTCTGCCTTTTGAAATAACAAAAGCGATTATTTATTTGTCTTTTGTACAGCCTTCCATGAAATGAAAATGCATGTTGTAAAGCAGATGTTTTAAAGGGGGTTTTGTAAATACACATCAGTGTTTTTGCTCTTGGTCCATCGGAACCTTTTAAATTACAGGAATAGCAAACCACTACTTGTGTACAGAAAGCTTTACATGTTTATTTATCATAGTTCTGAAAGGTGCGAAAAGGACATTTACTTTCACGCTAAGCCAGTTTATATCCGTATTGTGCGAGGTTGATCACATTTTAACACGTAAGCCCATCTCATTTTTCTAAAGGCATGCAAAGCCCCAATCTATGCTCATAAGTCTGTGGGGAAACGAGTGTAAACTGCAGGGAAAGGCAGAGGCTTTGTGATAGTCTCAGTATCCATGTGAATTGTAGTATTTCTTATCCATGTCAGTGCTAATGGAAAGCATAGCTCTACATTCTTGTCTCGAATATTCTGTTACTGAACGTGTGATTATTGTTGTCTCAAAGCTCAGACTATGCAGACTTTTTGAATGTGAGAAGTGACGTAAATGCTCTGGGGCTGTCCTAGGTGATAGATCCTGATTCAACCAAATTGGCTCGTAAAGCATACATTATTCAGCAATAATTAACATTTCGCTAATCACAATTCATTGTCAAGATATTTCTGATAGGCTGTTGTATATCATTAAAATAATGCTCAGATTGCACAGTTTTAGCCATGGTGTATACTGTCTCAAGTTGGTTGCTGTGGTGACAACGGTTACTTTTTTACGTTGTTGTAACCCATCTCAAACTTACTGGTTTGAGGGGCAATGCTCTAACGTTGCTTGATATAGAAACTTTCTGCGGCAGGGTAGTTGAATGCTGAACATTTTTTATGATTATTGTGAGAAGGAGAATCGCTGCTTCCTTTGAGGGGGAAATTAAGCTCGTTTTTGTCCTTGGGGAGTTGCCATATTAATGTTTTGTGAGGTACATTTTGGGATATAAAGTGTGCCTTAAGAATTGCCTGTCCTTTTCATTATGAATCTCAATCTCATGTAATTTATATTTATTTATTACAAAGCTTTTTGTAAAACAAACTTAAAAATAACTGGTAGAGCCTTTCGTTTTTATTTTGTGCACTTCCTTTGAGCATTCGATGTATTTTTTTTTCTCATGCTTTTTTGTATAGCCTACTGTACCACAACCAATAGTTATGTACTGTAATAAAAACACAAAAGATCAGTCGTGTGCTTGTGATCTTTATTTTCACCGTTAGATGGCGCGCAAGAGCTACATGAAATGTTTTGAATCAATGAGGCATATTGAACATAATGAAGGAGAGGAACACAAGTCCAGGTTTGGTTTATTTTTGTCGATTATTTTTGCTTGATTGCTTATCTTGCCAGAATGAAACAAGGACATATTAACTTGCCATAAATTCGTACGGCAAGACATTTTGTTAATAGCGCCTCGCTGGATTATTGTCAAAATATCGCATCCACTCTGCTTGCGCTCCGGTGCAGGACGCGTTTTATCAAGCTGCAGGATAACAGCACTGTTGGAGACTAGTCTGGAGCACTGGAGTGTGAAAGTAGCCTACAATTATTTATGACCACCACTGTTTAGGGAGGTTTTTCGGCGTTCAAAGTACTCGGGTTTTATAGGCCTAAACGGAAAATGGGGAGTACTTGGAAACAGAGACTGAAAGAATTTAGGCCAACTTTTCTAATAAGAGAGTCAGGAGCTGCTCATTATCTTGGTATATAAATTATTTTGCCGTTGGCATGCAGTGCAGGGTCCCCTCGTCTCCTACTGTAGGCCTATATGTATCATACAATAATAATTATAAAATGGATAGTTCCTCTTCCTCTGATCGGCTGACCGTTGTAGGCCCGGTAAGCGCACACCTGTGACCGACGAGCACAACAGTTGATGCGCTAATCACCACTCGTACCGGTACTTTTGTGTCGCCTAGCAACCACTTACCTACTCTTCGAGAAATGTATTGCTATGCGGAAGAATAACATTGAACCATTACTGACTGAAAAATACATATTTCTTGAACGTATCTTTTTTTTTTTTTTTTACACTGATGTGTCACCATTGTTTTATAAAAGCAGTAGCCCTAAGCCACGAGAGGCCGTCGTTTGCAGTTATTTTACAACAACAAAATCAAGTCAAGCCGACCACAATATAAAATAAAGTTTCCGGACACAACTTTCAAAGTAAAACCCTTCTTGATGAACTGGTTTGGTTGCGACGTCTTTTGAGTCCTAATACAAAGCACAAAGTAGGCCAAGGCGCCTTGCTTCCGGTTTTACACTGACTATCTCCGGCTGGCTTGATGCAGCTCTGTTTCACTCTCTCGCGCCCACGCGCACGCGCACCCGCCTACTCTCTCTCTCTCTCACACACACACACACACACACACACACACACACACACACACACACACACACACACACTCCTTTCTCTTTCCAAAACCCCCTTGTGAAGCAGATTGACAGGCTAGAATGAAAATGAGGCGGACACTCGGTCACGACTTCAGTGCGTACGCGTCCTTTTGAGAAGACCTCTAAACTTGGATCATATCACCATGGGAGCTATTTGGGTTGCAAGGGACTTTTGTTTGTTTTTGCTCTTGTTAAATAGTCGCCAAAGCGCCGCGTTTCCAGAGAATCGAGGTAGTGTGTGTGTGTGTGTGTGTTCCCCCCCCCCAGCCTTGGAGACTGTTCTTTACGCACGCTTTCAGGAGTGCGCGTTTCCCCAGTGCTGTCTATAGTTTCTTTAGTTTCTAAATAGCCTAAATGTTTTTTTTATTTGGAGAGCAATGTTATTGTCTTGGGAATTTGTATCCTCCCTATACGCATAATTTTGTAATACACATTTTGTTCGGTATGCAAATTATAGGAATGTATTAGCTTTGGCATTCGTTTTCTGTGAACTTTTCAAATTGCCTGCTGTAACAAAACATAAGCTATTGTGATCAGCAGGGTAGTTGACGTTCTACTGTTAGCTCGTCTGCTCTAGTTTGTCCTTAAAAATATTATGATCTTAAAATGAGTAGCCTGTGGTAAATGTCATAGTAGCAAGTGTTATTTGAGAATTTGACTGAATAGTGAGTTGTAGCATGATGCTCAGGTATTCTGGTAATCATTACCTAAGTCCCATGTGTATTTCAACAGATCCATGCGCAGAGGAAAGTGATGGCTGTCACATTGATGCTATTTGTCAGAATACCCAAGGCTCATACAAGTGCACGTGTAAAGCAGGCTTTAAAGGAGATGGCAGACACTGTGAAGGTAATTGATCTCCTTTCTGTTGAGGTCTGTGTCTCATCATCATATCTGGCGACCAACCATCTTAAATTGATAGGCTTTGATCACAGATTTTGGATGCATATGCACATAATTGAATGAATGGTGGCGTTTTTAATAACGAAATCTCATTATAATATTTCCATAGGGGCTTATAGTAATGTCTGTGGTAGGCTACTCAGTAGTGAGTTTATAGTGACCTTATCGTACTTTATGGTTGTTGTTGTTTTTTTTATCTCCCATGGTACTACATCATTCTTCTTATAAATAATATATACATAAATCATATAAACATATACATAAATATAGCATAGAAATATATACTATATCGTTTTATTGCAGAATAGTTATTTTTCGTCAGTTGTGGTTAGAGATCAAACTTTTAACTTATTGCTCAAACGGTGAACATTCACATGTGTTCACTTGTGTCCCATTTCTTAGACACTGATGAATGCGACCTGGAGTACAATGGTGGCTGTGTACATGAGTGTAACAACATACCAGGCAATTATCGCTGCACTTGTCACGATGGATTCAATTTGGCACACGACGGACATAATTGTCTAGGTAAGATCCGTTTTAAACTACAAAGTCAATACGTTTTGTGGAAACAGACAGCTTGACCTGTCAGCTCTGATGGTGAAAAGTTTACAGTTGTGTTGCCTATGTTGTAATACACTTTATTAGGTACACCTATCTAGTACCGGCTGGTCATCTGTTGCTATAGCCACTTAGTCACTTAGATCACGCATTTTGTCCATTCTAATGTTTGGTCGAACAAGAACATAAACCACTTCACCATGTTATATATTGAGTTGCTGCCACCTGATTCGCTGTTTGGAGGAGCAGGCTATTTGCGTTAACGAGCAGGTGTACCTAATAAAGTGGCCGGTGAGTGTAAGTAACTCAGATTATATTACTGCTCTGTATGAATTCGTATCTTGTGTCGGTATACTTTGGTAAACTTTTAAAGTGTAGCCTTTTGAATATAACTGAATAGCAACAGATTCAGTTATATTCAAGGCCAATTTGCAATATGGCGACCCTCTTTAATAAAACACTGTCAAACCACTACCTTGTTTACATAGTGATTTACTGGATGGAGATTTGTATTTCTCTCTCTGGTTTGAAAAAGGTTTGTTTACATTTTGTAATGTTTGCAAACCCTGGATAAAACAGACCCGTATTATTATGATGAGTTAAGAAATGTCTCCCTGTAGATGTGGATGAATGCAAGTTCAACAATGGAGGCTGCCAGCACACTTGTGTCAACACCATGGGCAGCTATGAGTGCCGCTGCAAAGAAGGCTTCTTCCTTAGTGACAACCAGCACACATGCATCCACCGCTCTGTGGGTGAGTGAACATGAGCATCCAGCATCCTGCACCTGTACCTTTTAGCTTGTACTGAGACTGCAGATCTACACGAAGTAGAATACAATAGAATCTGACTGCAGGGACGGGTGTTGGAGAATTAGTCAAGAAAAACTGTGCCAACTCCCATAGTTGGAGGACACAGCATTTCAAATTTAAAGGGTAAGGATGAAGTGAAAGTTTCAACAGTACCTTGAGAGTTGCTTGAGAGTTTTTCAGTTCATTGTGTGTGTGTGTGTGTGTGTGTGTGTGTGTGTGTGTGTGTGTGTGTGTGTAAGTGTGTCCTCAAATGTATTAAGCTGTGAAAGGGACTTATGTAGCAAATTCTCAAATACTCTACAAGTCAAAGATTGACAGCACAATGAGGGACGACAGCTTTCAAGTTGGCTCCCGTCTCTGAGGCTTTATCTGGAGCAGGCGGGCCCTAAAGGGCACATGCTGTGGGAAAAGGAGCTCTGTGTCCGGGGGAACAAAATAAGTTAATAACTGCAACACTTGGGTCTTTGTGGCCTGTGTCGTAGATGAGACTAAAGTCCCTATGTATTTGTAGCTTCCAGGCCAGAAGTGCTTTTGTTTAGTCTTCTTCACTAAATTGAATTGAATTGATGCAAGTGCTTTCCACCTCATTGGCTTTTCCCTGGCAAGCCTGTTAAATCCTACAGACACATCCACTCAACTGTGACCCCTCTATTCAAACGTTACAACACATGTCTCATTTTGCAGTAAGAAGTATTGTTGAGAATGTAGGTAGTAGGACAGTTTGAGACATTTTAGTTTTCGGAAGATGAACTTGTAAACAATTCCTGTCTTTTTTACACAGGAAATGTACAATATAATAATAATGACAACAACAACACTAATAATAATAATAATGAAACTAGTAGCCCATGTATTTTGAATATATTATGCAACAATCACTGTCTTTGAGAATGTCAAACTAATCTCTCAGTATGAGTGCCTTTGTTGTTGTTTTTTTGGATTTGCCTTTGTGTAAAGCCAGTCAGTCACTGTAGGAGAGTTTCATTGTGTACCTCTCTCTATCCCAGAGGGCCTCAGCTGTATGAATAAGGAGCATGGCTGCGCTCACATCTGCAAAGAGACACCGAAGGGGGGCGTGGCCTGTGAGTGCCGCCCAGGGTTCGAGCTGGCCAGGAACCAGAGAGGCTGCATCTGTACGTGTGCATCCACATGAAGCGTACTTTACACTACGCCTGTTTAGACACACGCAGTCGGCTTCAACTGTTGCGCTGATTTTCTGACCCGAGGTTATTTGTTGTTGGCCTGCAGTAACATGTAACCATGGCAACGGGGGCTGCCAGCACACCTGTGAGGACACGGAGCAGGGCCCCATATGCAAGTGTCATGTCAGGTATACCCTGCACCCTGACAGAAGGTCGTGTGTAGGTAAGCACTGACCCAACTGCTTGTAGGCTCAGTTGTTACTTAACACCGGGACAATCTCAAATCTAATCTAAAATAGCTATGCAGTGCACATCCCTATGTCCTCCGCAACATCTGTAACTTCTGCCCTCTTCTATTTCTTCTCTGCCATTTAAAAAACCCTCCTTATGAACACATCTTAATCCTCTGGATGAAGTAGCAATCCTGCCTTAAAGTGATATTTCACTTTTAGAGTTCCTGGCACTCATATTCCAGTATGGGTTCATGAACAACCATCTGCCAATACTGGCTGGTTGTCCTAACACATATATGAATTGAATGGGGGTGACAGAGATATGATACTCTCATGCTCTGGGTCATTGTTTTTAGGAAGTTATTTTTCCTAATTGCGATTATTGATCAAAATAGACAAAAACATGGAACCTGAACACATGTAGTGAATACACATTCCAGGGCCAGAGTTTGTTTGTGTAGTAATGCGGAGGCGATCTTGCTGGAAAATGAAAACATGGTACCAACGTGAAATATCTCTCTAAACAACTTGTCTGTGCCAGTTCTTCTGATAGGCAGTGTGCATTTCCTTTTTTCCACACAATGGTTATGAATGATAAGGATCAGCCATCAGATATTGGGTAGTATCGTTCCCTCTAGCGGCAGTGTGTGTGAGGTCCAGGCGTATCACTGCAAGGTTGTCTCCAGATTTATTTGACTGATCTGCTGTGTTATCTGCCACACACCAAGACACTACACACTGTATATCTCAAGTGTAAACATGCTTCTGCTTACAGAAAGGTGACACACACAAACACCCAGAGGTGCTAACCTTAAATCATTTGTTTGCGGATGACTTAGTAACTTTTTGCAATATAAAAGTAAAAATGTCTCCATCGACCACCAGTCTAAACGAGCTGGAATCGTAATCTTTGGTGAATTTGTATACCTATTGTTAGCCTATTTATGACTCATCTCACTTTGTGTCTGTGTTGCAGAACGAGATGAAGCCACCACTGAGTCCTCAGAGCATAATGCCACATCCTTTACCGAGGTTGACAAACGGGTCAAACGCAGGCTGCTCATGGGTAATAATTCCATTCCTACAATCATACTGTTTATACACCGCACCAACGTAAACCGAATCAGCACGCTAACCGGCGGAATTGAATGTTACTTGCCGGTGTGTAGAGCTGCCAGGATCCAGTCAAGAGTGTTCAAAAGGGGAGAGGAGTAGTAATGCCTAGTAAACCAATGCATTCCTCAGTCTTTAGAGCAAACTGTGAAATGGCTATGGACTCTCACTTTCTCACCCCCGATTTCCCCCCGGAAAAATATGCATTTGTGACAGTGTGGTACATTTCACGTTTTCCTTCCATTTGGGAAGGGTAGAGTGTGAACCATTTCTCGTATATTTAGCCCTATCAGTTGTGTGATGCTGGGTCAGTCTGCACACCTAAAACATTATATCTTTAATACTTTACTAAGTGCATGACTTGTCCTGTGCTATAAATAATGTCTGTTGGTAGGGTGAACCAAGCTGTTAACATGCATGTTACCAATGTATGGGTGTGCTCTGCTTACCAAGACATTAATCCATCGCAAATGTACACAAATGGTGTACACCATAGCAGCCATACTTTAGAGCCTCATTCATCTGTATCCATCAGGTGTATTGAAATTCTGGACAAAAGATGTTAAAAAAAACCATTCAAATGTTCAAAATGGTCTGTGCAGTTTAGCAAATAATGCACAATCTGTGGAATATGTTTTTTTTGCTCATGTTTATCAGTTGGAGAGTTTGGCATTCAGAAAACCAAGGCTCTGTTTTACTAAGGATTTATATGACAGTGAGGAACAGTATAGCACATTCTACATGGAGGTAGGTCAATAACTGGAGTACATTCACGTTGTGTCCTGTAATTTCAGAGACCTGTGCGCTGAACAATGGGGGGTGTGACTGCACCTGTAAAGACACATCCACAGGTGTACGCTGCAGCTGCCCCGTCGGCTTCACACTGCAGCCGGATGGAAAAACATGCAAAGGTCAGACTGCCAGTCCACTGACAGCCTCCACAGAGAGGCGCAGTCTGTTGGTACTCCCATTCAGCTTAGTGCATTTGTATAGTACGTCTCGCTAAAGGGTTGTCAGGATATCACCTATTTCCCACAGATATTGACGAGTGTGAGCTTCACAACGGCGGTTGCGATCACTTCTGCAGGAACACCATTGGCAGCTTCGAGTGCAACTGCAGGAAAGGCTTCAAGCTGCTGACCGATGAACGTTCTTGCCAAGGTAGAAATGGCTCCTGGCTTGTCTGCTTTCCTCCAAATCTGGAGAGTTAGCTAAGAATAGCATGAAATTGAGCTGTAGTGTATAGATGTGCTGGAAGATAAGACAGGGTGGGACATCTCTACACTAGCTGTAGTTGTGACCTCCATGACCCCTCTGATCATCCTTACTTTTGCTCTTATAACGCTTAATGTTTTGACCACATTCGCACAAAGCAGAGATGTCTCCCCTAATACAACTACAATAGTAATTAAGATGCTTCGTAATGAAACGCTGTTTTTTCACTTACTACAACTATCAGAAACCAGTGCTACGTTACCTCCCCAATTAAATTTAGTGGGAGGATTCAGTATCAAACACAAATGTGTTTTGGGGAAATCCCTCCTAATGAAGATTGCAACTGACTGCCCTGCTACTATGTCATCTGCCTGCTTTTGATTACAGATATAGATGAGTGTTTTTTTGAGCGGACATGTGATCACACGTGTGTGAACTCCCCCGGTGGTTTTGAGTGTGTGTGCAACAAAGGCTACACCCTGTACGGACTGGCCCATTGCGGAGGTGAGTGGGGAGGGGGGAGCCACACAAAACAGCTTTGGCATCTCACACAGTTGCAGAATTTATAGACGTGTTGAGATGTTACACATAAAGTCACAATATATAAAAGTGAATATTTACTTGTTCATTTGTACGCTGGAGAAATAGAACATATAATTATAATGATGGTTTTTCCATTTTCCTCTCAGACATAAATGAATGCAGCGTGAACAATGGAGGTTGCGAGCAGGGCTGTGAGAACACCATGGGTGGATTTCAATGCCATTGCCATCCTGGCTATAAGCTACACTGGAACAAAAAGGATTGCATTGGTAAGCCAGTGCCTCTGCACTTCTGTTGAGTGCCCTGTCATACTATCGCTTTGGAAAGTGTGTAAGGAGATGATATATGCCATCCCACACTTTGGACTGAAACTTGGGGGGACAAAAACAGGAGATACTTTTAGTTCTGTTTTCTTTTTCTCTTGAATTCTCTGTCGCTCGGTTTTTCTTGTGCTTGAGAAAATGATTTAAAACGCCACCGTGCTATTGGTGCTGTTAGGATGTTGGACTTTGTTTCTTGTTCTTTCTGTGCCTCGTCTTCGTGTGCCTTTTCCTCCCTGTTACAATCGAAAGTGTTCTTTTTTACCTTGGAGTTTGTTGTGGTTTCTATCTAGAGGCTGAGGTTTTACCCCCTGCAAACCCCCCCTCTAAACCTACCTTGAACTGTAGTAAGCAGGAGGGAGGGGACCGCTGCTTCCTGACATGCCAGTCCCAAGTTCATATCAGCAGCGGTGAGTTGGTTAGTCAGTTAGTCGGCTAGTTGTTTGAATAGTCGGTAACATCAGCCTGCAGAGCAAGGCGTCATGTTCCTACATGCTGCCTGTTTGCACTCTCTGACTTGGCTTTTGTGGCCCTAACTTTTGTCTCTGTTGGTCTCTGTGTCACGGCCCCGTGTGTGTTTTCAGGGACTGAGGATTCCTACACTGTGACCTGTGGAATGCCTCTGCCCTGCTTGGCTGAAGCACAAAAGAACAACAGTGGCTTGTATTGCTTGGGCAAGTACACAACATCACAGATTTACATCAGCCTCTATCTCTCCACTCTGACACACAAAACAGTAACGACTTGATAACAACACAGGCATTCGTTGTTTTCATTTGATATATAGGTAGATCAAGATTTTTCAAAGGTTTAGAGCATTCGTTGTGTTCCTCTGTCCTGTAGGTCCAGAAATGTCACGTGTTCCACGCATTAAGACAACAGCCACTTTCAAGTCCGGTACTGCAAAGTGCAACTTAAAACGAAGTCAGGAGAGACTAAAGGAGAGCCTCAACACTGCACACTCAGGTACAGAGGTTCCTATAGCACAAGCTTAGCGACCCCTCAAAATACAAGACTGAAATTACAGATAGACATGGAATTACTGGTTGTCAAACAATTTGGGTTCACCAGGAAGTGCCAACGTCTCATGCAACAATCTTGAGAAGACGAACCAGACCTGAACGCTGCTTCAAAGTAAACCAAAACTATAGGAAAGTGGAGCGGTTTTGAATGTTTTGAATATCTCAGCACTGCACATTGTCCTGCAGTGACAGGGGAAGATGTAATTAGCCATAGCACGCCTTTCAGTTGGGTCTGACCTAGCCATCAATCAAATGGATTTCCGATTGTGGGATTATTTTGTTTCTCCAAAGGGTTCCGGCATGGTCTTTTACATCCCTCACAGTCATTGAAAGGGCACATAATTGCTTCAAATATAGGAAATTTTCACCGTGCCATCTCATCATCCTCTTTTGAGCCAGTCTACAT
>OMLI01016937.1:0-13205 GCA_900302605.1 Rondeletia loricata
CATTAGATTTAAGGTGGATTATCAGAATTCCAGGATCTAATTAAAAAAATCCCTGTCCTGTTGCTGTCCTGGCTGCATCCATACACTCTGCTTTCCTCTACACTCATCCTCATCCCCACCCCCAACACACACACACACACACACACACACACACACAGGAGAAGCACAACGACCCACGCAGCCAGCTTGCACACACACACGGGAGCCTGCACAACATGAGTTAGTGGGAGAGAGAGGGAGGGAGGGAGAAAACTGGATTAAGGCTACAGCAGGTTGGCTTGGGAAGCAGACGGATAGGCATCGGGGAGGAAGCAGGCAGCGGAGGAGGGTTTTAGGGAGCAGGTAAGCTTCGGAGGAGGATTCAAGGATGCAGTTAGGGGTTTGGGGGTGAGCGTTTGGGAGGTTTTAGAGTGTGAGGTTCAGAATCCGGTGACAGAGGTGTCAGAAGTAGGACGGTATCACGGTGGGCGAGTTTTTCAGGATGATGAGGTTTAGGGTACACAGTCAGGTTAGGGTCAAAGGTCAGACTGAGCTCGGTTGCTGCTAACTCCAATGCACAATGAACAAGCACCAGAGCCAGAGCCAAATCAACTGGACCCCAATAGTTTCAAATCATTCCTGAAAGCAGCTACTATTCCAGGTAATTTCAGGGTTCCCACACTCACTTGGACATCACATTCAAGGGCTTTTCGATGACTTTCAAGGTCTTGTTTGGTGAAATTCAAGGACTCAGAGTTGGCATGTTTTGGGGTAAGACATCATATAGGCCTCAGTTTTTACTCTTGTCAAGTCAAGACATGATGGTGAAAGTGTTGATCCTTGGATGATAGGATTTTTAAAAAAAATTAATCTAATACTTTCAAAGGCATCCATTCATTTTCAAGGCCTTATTTTATTGTTCTCAAATCCACAAACTTTCAAGGATTTTCAAGGCCCATGGGAACCCTGACATTTTTTGTTCCAGGAAGTAAAAATAAAATCACTGGACTATCTAAACACTTCCTGACAACTCAATTTCACAACCTGTACAGATAGAAGAGGCAATCTGATAGGATGAACTAATTTACGACTTCACATCTCTCTCTCTCTCTCTCTCTCCCTCCCGCTCTCTCTCCCTCTCCTCTTCTCTGACAGTCCTCTCCTCTTTCTCGTCCCACACTCTCCCAACCACCCACCCCGTGTTGCCATGACAATCTACACCATCATCCCCAATCACCTCCATCGTCGTAACCATACAGTGTGTTGCCATGACAATGTGCTCCTGGGATGAATATGTGTTAAGATGGAGCAAACTGCGTCCAGAGAGAAACGAAGACTCGTGTTCACCGTCCCATGGCAGCCACTCTCCGTACATAAATGAACAAGAAGTCAGAGAATAGTTGTGGTATTTAAATTATGATCATATATAGAGATTATATATATGTGGATATTTGCAAAAAATAAAAATAAATGTATTTATGATGTGCGTGTCATCCTGAAGGCTATTTTTCAAATTTAACAACAGATCTAATCTAAGAGTGTCAGATCAGTTTGCTTCTCCGTGCTTTAGTGGTCTGAGATGATGAATTATTGTAGGATGCCATGTTGGGATATTTGTTATTTCCAGAAAGCTTTTTGTTGTCGTTTGTTTCTCTGCCTACATGTGTTCAGGTGTGGCGATGTGTATAATTCTTGTTGTTCAGTTCTCTTATTTTGTGTTGTTTTTGATGCGATGTTCAGTTTTTTCTTTGAAACACGTGCCTTGCTTTGTGGTTTTGGTCTGACTACAGTATCCAATAGATGGGTATGTACCATATATGGGGATCTCTCTCTCTCTCTTTTGATTTATTAGTTATGTGTTAACCTAAACATTATGTAAGATGTGATACTTGACACATTAAGATCATCAGACCGCAAGAAAACCCAAGTAATCGCAAGTGACATCTTCCCCCCCCACTTGCTGTGCTGTTATTCACAATCGGTGTTTAAAACAACAGTTATACCCCCGTCAGCCATCTTGTCCCAAACCATTCTGACTCACAGCCCTTATCTGTGCTCTGAAACGAAATCTCCTCCATCTTAAGGGCCCCTCAGGCGTCCAATCAGGGGTCCCAATGAGCCCCCAGGTATCAGCATGACAGTCAGCATGACCTAACTTATACCTTATACACTTCAAGGCACATGATCTGGCTCACGTTTGATTATCTTTGCGTTCGCATGTCGGTGGGAAAGTCCAACATCTTCCCAAGCGTGGCATTCACGTGCTATTCTGTTGGAAAATCAAACCCTGGAAGACAAATGACAAACAAACATGCTTAACGAGCTAATTTAACGAACTGCATTTAATGTTAGTTACGATGGTTAGTCTGGCTAACAAATGTTTAATACAGCTGCATGTGTATATAAGCCTTTTCTTACTGCTGACCGACACAAATCTAGATTTTTCCACCATGTTGGGAAGGTTAAAGGTTTCCATCGCGTCATAACTCGGAAACTCGGGTAGCTACGTTTCCTCAGACTTTCCGACTTCATCGTCCGACGTTGAATGCCGTTCATGTGAAATTGTTTCTCCAATATGTTCAACAGCACGTGAGTACAGGGTATCACAACTTCTCATTCACTTCCTGATACGACTGTCGAGGGTGTGTGGCTCTACAGAGGTCAAAGGTCAAGTGTAGTTCTCTCGCTTGCCACAACCACACAGTTGTGCCCCAATCTCCCGCCCTCATGTGTGTATGCAGTATATAACTAGATGTTCTTGCTGTAAAATTTGCCCTTTTTGTTAAAGCAACATTTTGCTTCCTCTCCACCTAGTTCTCATCTTGGTCCTCTGTCACGTTGTGAGCATTATGTTAGTGTGTGTGTGTGTGTGGGGGAGTGGGAGTGGGGGTTGGGGTCGGGCTACAGAACTGAATATTGCAGCTGGTGAAACGTGTTGTGGAGCAAAGTACTGTTTGTTTTATTTCTTTAAAAAAAAGAGAAAGCCAAGCTGTTCTGTTTTAGTTTTTTTTCGCCGTTGCGCATCTAAACAGATACCAGACTGGTGTCTCTTCTGCTCTGCAGTGACTGTGTGTGTGTGAGTGTGACAGACTGTGTGTGTTATGTTTTGCTCTGCTGTTGACTGTGTGAAGCCTGTGTGTGTGTGTGTGTGTGTGTGTATGCGTGTGTGTTGTAGCGACTGGACAGTGGTGCGCTTGCAGTGACTGCATCTTATGGCCATCTGCTCTGAATAAATAAATGTTCTATACAAACTGCACTGTCCTCAGCCTCCTTCTTTTATCCCTTCCTATTCAACCGAGTAAGAAGGGATAGCTGTATTTCCAAGGCTCTCCACCAGGGGGCAGCACAGGACTGCAGCTCTACCAACCAACCTGAAATAAAGTTTCTCTCAAAAGATTTAGGAAAAGTGGCACCAATTACAGAATTACAGATTAATGGCACAACATTTCAACAAATGATACCTTTAAAAATTACCGTAAGTCATTTTACAGAATGTAGTGTCTATATTTGAGAGAATCGTGAACGAGTGCTTATGCAGAAAGCTCATTTGGATGTTAGAGGAAATGGAGGTGGGTGAGCGGGTGTTCAGCCCAGTTACCGGGGTAACAGATACCCCTCAGACAAACATAAAGAAGTAAGACTCAACAGTTCTCAAAGTGTACAACAGTTTTATTGATCAACAATCAAATCAGGCTTACAAGATTACAAGTATACAAGAAATCAAGGAAACCACAATCAGTGAAGACACTTCCTCTCTTCCCCTCTTCTCCCCATCTTACCAAGGCAAGGCAGTGGCCAAAACTGGCTTGAAATGAAAGCGAAATGGTTTGAATTATTTGTGAAAACCAAATTCAGCTCAAATTAATTTCGTTTGTCTGAATTTGGTGTGGAACGTACATGATTTAATGAACTTGTTAAGCTTGAAAACGATCATCCCAGGCATGTTTAGTCTCTTTCTCTGGGATGTGGGCCGGTGAAGACTGGAATGACATTTTCAATAGGGATGCACCGATTTTTTAAAAGCCGATACCGATATCCGATATCTTCCCACCCGTATTGGCTGATACCGATATGCATTTTTGTACGAATCTTAGTAGAGATGCAAAACAGGTTAAGCTTTTCAGACATGCTTATCTTAAGATAATTAAGTGGTTTTTAAACAAGGGTTTCTAATTTGACGGTTGTATTAAGTGACACAGGCCAAATATCGGCACAAAAAATAATATGGGACAGACACCGATAGTCTGCCGATATCGGTGCATCCCTAACTTTCAACCCACTGAGGGTCTTCACCCAGAAAACAAGACTTGTTGGACTTCTGGACTTTAGCTGAATGGTAGATTCTCTCCATTTGCCTGTGGGAGTTTTGGGGGTTTATTACACAAACATACAGTCCAAACCTCGCCCTCTCTACCTACCGAACACTCAGTCCACACAGTATTACAGATATCAGACGGCTCACATGACAGTCAGAGCAATCAGTGCTAATCAGTGATTAAGTTAATTCTAACCAGTTCATGTTAAATGCAAATCACAGAGAGAAGAGAGTGAGGAAGGGAGGAAGAGAGAGGGAAGGGGAGAAAAAGACAATCTGCCACATCAATATCACTTTTTCTAACTTTTCATCCACACATATGGCACCCGTTTAAACATACACACACACATACACACACACAGTCTTTTCTCTGTCCCTATCCCTCTCCATTATGTAGGCCAATGTGAGTCATTCTCATGGGCACACGTTCAGATTCGGCACGGTCCGTTATTTTAAACAACTATACAACCGTTGGATGGCTCTGAACACAGCTCTATCATGGCACTAATATAAAACTCATTAAATCTATAGATCTGTCATCTGGTTTAAAGTCCTCACTTAAAAGATACTTAAAAGGCTGGTTTCACAGAGGCGAACTGGGTGACTTATCCCAAATTAACGAGGAGGAAGGGAATGTATTATTAAGCCTGCGGCCGCCTCCCATCCCCACCAGTCTATACTTTCCTGTCTAGAATTGAGGAGAATTCTCACTTTACAAATACTGTAAAGATGACAAGTCCCCTTCCTCCAGACATCGTCCGCTGACGATCTGAAATGTTCCTCTGAGGGCCAGACAAGGGTTCGACTCAGTTCTAGACTTAAAAGCGGTGGTATACTTACAACAAAGTCTAACTTTGACACAGTTGAAGCAGTCACCGCACACAAATGTGTGTATACTCGCGGCGCTTAGTATTGTATGTTTATTTACACCCCGCGCCGGTGGAGTTTAAGATTCAAGAGGTAACCATAACCTAGGGAAACACACAGAAGCGACCAATCAAAGGCAAAGGCGGCTGAGGGAATATGAGGATTTAGAAGCCGTGCGATCGATCGGAAAGGTGCAGAACTCTTCTAAACAAGCTCAGCAAGCCGAGCCTCCGAACCGTTCCAGTTGACAAGGAGATGTTAGCACAGAGATGGAAACAAAATCAATGAACACAACCGATTACGGGATATTTTAGACAAATTGCAGATGGCCGTGCGCTGGGGACTGCTGTGTGAAGAATTACTCATTTGGCCAGCGAGCCTGAAGCCAATACAGCGCTTCATCATTTCGGCAAACTTGTCCTTTTGTCTGTACAAACCTGCTGAAATTCATTTTCGCAGGAAGTATATTAGATGTAGGCTGAACTTAATCTCTCACTGACCTGCATGTTTTAGTCTAAAGCTAGGTTTAACTCGTGTCTATGAGCCACAGTCTCCACCAAACATGGGTCAAGTAGCATTTGCAAGTTGGACATAGCGTTTGCTTTGACCTTCTTTTAGTAGCGGGTGGGTGGGGCTTACCACATCAGGACAATGCAGACACTGTTAGGTAAGTTGCCAATCACAGAAAACTAAACATCCAAATTGACTCTCAAAAACGTTCCTGTCAGTGTCTAAACTTTCGGGCACTTGTATTGTCCTGTGTGGGAAATCCCACCTACAAAATATTTACATACACTATTTGACCCAGATCTGATCTCCATATCCCAGACTTACACCAGACTCAGACTAGAGCAAAGTTTCCCTGCTGCCTTCACTATCATTGCTCCAATTTGGCCGCTAACGGGGCAAATAGCAGCAGACAGCAGGCTGTGGTAGCGAGTAGAGACACCGTCCTTCAACCTGGAGGACTCGGGTTCGAGCCTCTGTGCCGGCAAGCATCCGCCCCGCTGAAGTGTCCTTGAGCAAGACGGTACTGCTTTGTAGTCGACCCTGACCTCTGACCTCTATATGGAGGCGAGCGGGAAGAGAATTTCCCTACAGGGATCAATCAAGTATCACATTTGCTGTAATACGAGTCCGGCGTCACTCCATGTCTGTGAAACCAGCCCATAGACTTATTTAACAGTATGGTATAGGCATCATCAGTACAGTTCCTCAGTGGCAGGCGTGTCCACAAAAAGCAGGCAGGACAATCTACAGTCTGCAAAACCTCCAACACCCATAATCCTCTCTGCTTCCTGCATTGATTCGAGGGACGCAGCGTCTAATCAGAGAAGAGCTTGGCTTGGCGCAGCGTGCCGGTCGGTGCAAGCGTAAGGCAGCTCGTCCCGCTTTATCCCATAATGCACTGGTGCCAAGGTCACGAGGAGCGTGACCCCGAGTTGACCCCGTGGCCCTGACCATGAGGTCAACGTTTTAAAAGTAACACTTTAGTAATATTTCCGATGCAGCTTGATCCTGAAGTGGCGGTAATTGGTCAAAATCAGATAAACGGGTGCGGAGGGGGAAACCGTGTGAAAAGGTTAAAGTTCATCTCATTAAAGTTCATAGAGTCCGTCTGTCAGTCTGTTTGAGGGTCAACTGGACGACTGCTAAGCTAACCGCTCTTCTAGCACGTCCACACCTGAGAGAGAGAGAGAGAGATAAAGGAATGAAGAGAGAGAGAGAGAAAGAAAGAGAGCGCTGATTACTTCAAGAGATTCAACAAAGCAACAGAAATACAGAACTGCAGATTGATAACTGCTAGTTCATAACAGCATGTCAGTAGATGTATAGGATGGATGGATGGATTATAGGATGGATTTATGTATAGTGAATTAAGGATCTAGTGGCAGACTCATTACGGAGCGTCTTTGCTTTGTTTAGTCCAGGTCTGAACAGGTTTGGCCTGTTAAACAGGTTAGTTTAATATTGGACTATTGTCTTATGGAGCGTTTATGTCGAATTTTACTTTGTTCCCTCTTTTATGTGATCTTTATTGCAAAACCTTGTTGGTCTGAAACTTTTTTAAATTTATTTTGATGCTGCTTTTTCGGCCAGGTCTCCCTTGAAAAAGAGTCTTCATCTCAGTGGGACTAACCTGGTTAAATAAAGGTTAAACAATAAAAAAATAGGATGGATGGATGTTTAGGGTGGATGGACAGATGTATAGAATGTATAAGATGGGTGGACGAATAGCCGGATAGCTGTAATGAACAATGTTATAATCACAGAGGGATGATAATAATGGACAGACAGCAGAATGAATGGATGGACGGAGGAATAGAGTAGAGGAATGGACAGACGGGCAGAAAGACAGGTTCACAAGGCCCTGCAGTACCTTGACGGTGCTGTCGACCGCTCCAGAGAAGAGGCGGCCCCTGGAGACGGCTAGAGCCGTTACACTGCCCTGATGTCTCAGCAGGGTCTGGGTACAAATCATGTTGTCCATGCTCCACACCTACAACACACACACACACACACACACACATTCAGTATTTTCTATACCAACTGAACTTCTATACTCTCCTCTAAGTATTTTGTTAATATACAGGGTCTCCCATATACTGTTAACATTTGGGCGGCCCGCCTAGGTAAACTCACAGCCACACAAGTACATTTTTGTCTTAGATTAATTTGGGGTCCTTCCTCACCCTGAGTGAGCGGTCGTAGGAGGCGCTGAAGACTTTGGTCTGGTCGGGCGTGGAGATGACAGCCAGAGCGTACACTGTTCCCACATGACCTGTCAGAGTCCGCACCTGCTCTTTAGACTCGATATCCCACACCTAGAGAGGAGAGAGGCACACCTTCATCATCATCATCATCATCATCAGCACAGCATCATCACCAGGGTGGGAAATGAACACCAGCCACCAGCCTTATCCTGCTATATTGTGTCTGTGGCTGATTGGTTTGTCTACTCCACTCGATCCTAAAAAGCTTTTTGGCTCATTAAATAATGTGTGTGTGTGTGTATGAGTGTGAGAGAGAGAGAGAGAGAGAGAAAGAGAGATACAGAGAGAGCGAGAGAGAGAGAAAGACAGAGAGCGAGAGAGACAGAGACATTCTGGCTTTGCTCATGAGGGATTTCAGTGGCAGGATGAGGAATGAGGAAAGAAACAGATTTTTTAAAAAGTGTGCACTGTCTCTGTGTATGCGAGAGAGAGTTTGAGTGTGTGTGTACATCTGTGTGTGTGTGTGTGTGTGTGTGTGTGTGTGTGTGTGCATAGTACTGTATGAGCATGTAAGTTATCTCCCTTACATGGATCAGGTTTTCGTAGGTGCCACAGACGATGTGGTGGTTGGTGACGGCGATGGAGTAGACACTGCCCCCACTGGTCTGCAGGACGTGAACACACTCTAGAGACCGGATGTCCCAAATCTGACAGAGAGGGGGAGAGAGAAAGAGAGTGAGAGGGTGGGTGGTGGTGGCGGTGGGAGGAAGGAGTGGGGACAGAAAGGAGGGCATAGAAGAGAGACATGGGGGGGAGGGGGAAGGTTTAAAGAGAGAGGAGGTGGGACTGGCAAGGGTGGGAGGAAGAGGGACAGAGAAAGAGAGAGAGGAAAAGTGGCGAGGGGGAAGGATTGGTGTGAAAGAAAGAATGAATGATGGTTGAAAGAGAGAGAGATGAGAGGAGGAGGAGAAGAAGGAGGAGAAGAAGGAGGAGGTGGGAGAGAAAGATGAAGGTGAGAGTAGGAGTTTGGAGAGTGAGTTATTAGACTCCATACCATGGAAAAGCACAGACACACACACGCACACACTGTTATCAGCAGTGGAAAAAGTGAGCTGCAGAACAGCTGCAAGTTATCAATTTCCGTCTCCATGGCAACACACAGTGGAGTGATCACTAGCCTAACCGGCTGCTGGCCAATCACAACACAGCACCGAAACAGGCCACGAAATGCGGAGGAGTGATAGAGGGATGATACACTTTCCAACATGACCCCCCCCCCACACACACACACACACACACACACGCACACCCGAACCATGGAAAACAGCCCCAGGCCATTATTCCTCCTCAACCAAACTTTACAGTTGGCAGTGCACTATGCATTCGGGCATCCTGGCACCCGCCAAACCCAAACAGATGGTGAAGCGTGATTCATCACTCCAGAGAACGTGTTTCCACTGCTTCAGGGTCCAGTGGCGGCGAGATTTACACCGCTCCAGCCGACGATTGGCATTGCGCATGGTGATCTTAGGCTTGTGTGCGTCTGCTCGGCCATGGAAACCCATTTCACGAAGCTCCCGGCAGTTTTGAACTCAGTAGTGAGTGTTGCAACCGAGGACGGACGATTTGTATGCGCTGTCCCGCCCTGTGAGCTTGTGTGGCCTACCGCTTCACCCTGAGCTGTTGCTGCTCGACACCGGCTTCCTACAGAACCCTAAGTCCGCCTCAAGGTGCCAGGGTGCAGGTAGCTGGAATCCAATCCGGAGTTACAGACTGACAGAGTGAGGTTGAGGGGAGTAAACCGTGGCTATATTTTTCACAACACTGGCTAGAGACTGTCTGCGATGTTTACAACCACAGTAAAATGGAGCACGCTCAACTCTATCCATCTTTCTCCTATCGTTTTATCTCCCTTTCCTCATTCTTCATTCCTCCACCGAGGTCCCTCATGACGACAACCAGTTTCTCTCTCGCTCGCTTTACTTTCTTTTCTTTTCTGTCCTTCGCTTTATCTCTCAAAGGCGTCCCTGGGGTATTCATTAGTCACCAACTCCAGTGAGACGCACGCACACACACACATACAAGAACACACACACACATACACACCCATCCAGGCACACAGAGGACTTTGAACAGTGAGGCAGTAGAACAAAGTCGACAGCCAGAGAGACACAAAGTCTTGTTCATATATTTAGGACAGTACCCAATTACTGGCCACAACACATCTGGACGCCTTTAACAACACACACACACACACAGACACAGACACAGAAGCACGCACGCACGCACGCTAATTAACACCCAAATGAGCTCAGCAGTGACAACAACAGGAACACACAGACGAAACAGCACAGATCCTAATTATTGGCCAAAACACACCTGGACGCCTTGACCTAGCACCACATAGAAGCACATACAAAGACTCAGCAGGGTACGTAGACCTACACGGAACAAAAATATTAACAGTGAAGAATTCCCTGTTAAGCGTTAATGTTATACCCCCCCCCCACACACACACACACCATCAGCGGTAGCTACCTTGATGGTCTGGTACGAGCCGCTGTACAGGTGGTTCTGGGAGGCCACCAGCGCTCTGACCCAGTGATTCAGACCAGTCAGCTCCTTCTTCAGCTTCAGCTCTGTAACCACGATGTCCCACACCTAAACACACACACACACACACACACACACACACACGGTTAATGCAGATTATTTAAATAAAAACTAGGAGGTGAATAAAACCCAATTACTTTGTTGACTAAAACTACACGTAAAAAATAGGCATGATAAAAACGTTTCAGTGAAAATTTGTAAAAGACACGTATAAAGGCCTAAGTGCACTGGATGTTACAGTTGACATGCGTCAGTTGACATTTTAACACGTATATGGCACGCTGCAGGCAGCAGATTTGAAGCATCAGCAGCACTGGCACCATGATGGGTAACACTATTGTATCATCCCTGGTCTGCTTCTTATATTTGGAAACCAGCTGGTAGACAAGCTAGATTATATAGCGTCCATTTTTTGTCCATGTATGTTGTATGTATGTATGTATGCATGCTACTAGCTAAATGATCTACTTAATTTGCAGTCATATCACCTTTGTAAGTCATTTTGCCTCAAAATGGGTCAAAGGTCACAGTGGCTCCACAAGCCTTACAACAAGCACGAATACGTTGACTCGTGCCTAACAACGGCGATTTGCTCAGGCGCCGTTGCAGTTCGTCCATGAGTGTCCTGAGTTTAGAATTGTATGCCCACGGCTTGCTTGCTGGCAGGGCGCCGTGGGAAAAAGCAACCATTTTGCTCCTCTGTTGACTCCAAAATTGAACCAAATTTTGAGCAGATTCGTCAAGGTGGTTTGATGTGCGACTTGACACTTCTTGTGCACCGATGGGCCAATGAAGACAAGTGATGCATTTGAAAAAGCACACATCTGGCATGTCCAGTGCATTTCTGCCTCAACACTGACTGAACTCATATGTTTCATCAAAGAATTGACACATAATGTGAACATTCTTTGGTAATACTCAAACAAATATGTGCTCACTGCTTTTTTTTAACAATGAATATACAAACTTGTGACATCTTGCTTGGTCATCACCGTCAAAATACCAACACATAAACTGAAATAAAAGCTAGTGGAAATGATTATAACCCTCACACGTACGCACACACACACACACACACAGTGGGGGTGGATAGATGAAGTTGTAAAAACAGCTAAGTAAGTAGATAATGTCACTGAGTTGACAGAGAGAGAATCAGAGAGACAGGGTGGGGCAACAGAGAGAGACAGAGTTGGGTAAGAAAGGAAAGTCCCTGTGTAAGAGTGCTGAGATCATACACCCCCGCCCTCCCCTCTCCCTGGTAACCACGGTGACAAAGACAGGGCTACAGCCTCTTCTAGATGCCCATCTCTCCTTATTGTCCTCCTCCTGCTCCTCAATTTATTATTCCATTGCTCCTGCTCTCCTCACCAAACCTCTCTGGTTCTGTCGTTTTCAAATGTTTTGGGGGCACTAACCCGCTAGAGTATTTCATTCAGCAGTTGGAAATGCTTTCGCAACAAGCTAATAACTTTTGAAATCCATTTCCACAGAACAATTTGGAAGCTACTTTATATCTGACCCACCTTTTGAAAAACACGGTCTAGTCTCAGTATCTCCAGTGTACTCTAGACTATATTAAAAAAAACCTGCTCCATTCTCATGCTGTGGCCCACAAACCACTCTTGATAAGGAAGAGTTGTGTAACAGTATGCGGTATAAATATGCTGCTATAATTGATACGTTTATAATATCAGCAAATGATTCTGACTGATTCAATTCAAAAGCTTTGTATCTACCAAACGTTGCTACAACAAGGTGTCTGGATCTTTTTAAAGCTTCCAGTGATTCAGTATTTACTTCCTGGAACTAAACGATATTAGCCAAAGGTCTGCTTGCTGGCTGGAGTGGACAACATTAGCTTATTGAATATTTTATGATTTCAGTCTCTTTCTAGCTAGACGGCTCTGAGGTAAACTAATAGAATTATGCAACGTGTACAATTAAATAATAGTGCTGCCAAAGAGGATTAAGCAACGTGACAGCCACATTTTGTAATGTTGTAGTCTGGAGCTGCAGTATGTCTCTACCAAGTGATATAATCAAACCTGAAAAGCAGTTTGCCATTTTGGTATGAATGTTTAAGGCCACTGGAATCTCCACTTTTACTTACTTACTTAACAGACTTGACTCTCTGCTGTAAAGTCTGGTTATGTTAACTGAAAAATAACACACCGATACCTGTACAACACAACATACACAGGATAATGTGTACAGCGCACATCAGCGTACCTTAATGGCCTTGAGGGAGCCACTGAACAACATGTTGTGGGAGGAGACCAGCGTGCATACAGGGTTGTCATGGGCACGGATAGTATTCACTTTCTGCAGGGTTTGGATGTCCCACACCTACACACAAAAAACACACACACACACACACACACACACACACACATTCATAAGCGTATGCTGAAAATGTGGATTGCCTGGTTGCCCTTGAAAAGAGGAAGTAGAAAAGTTACTCACGATGATGGTGCAGTCTGCAGAGCCACTGTATAGCCGGTTTCTATGGAGACAGAATAGATATAGATTAGTAAATCATCTTGGTAGATACATGAGTAAAATCATGTTATCTAACAAGCACAGACTTTTTTGCTAGCAGGACTCCATGATGCTTTGGGGAAGAGCTGGTCACCCCCAGTTGACAGGCATCCTACGATCACAGCGTGTGTGTGTGTGTGTGTGTGTGTGTGTGTGTGTGTGTGTGTGTGTGTGTGTGG
>OMLI01016949.1:14445-31914 GCA_900302605.1 Rondeletia loricata
CTTCTTTTTTCTTTTCTTTTCCCCCCCCCCCCCCCCCCTTCTTGTCGGCCTCTCTTTCTTCTTTATCTGCTACCACTCTCCCTTTGTTCCTGCCCAGTTCTCTGCTTTCCCTTCCTTCCATCCCCCCATCTCTCTCTCTCTCTCTCTCTCTATCTATCTCTATATGTTTCTCTCTCTATGTTGGCACGTGTACTGCTGTTCCCTGGTTGGTCCTTGGCCAGCTCCCCCCACTCTTCTGTTCTTGCTCTCCCTCTCCCTCCTCCTCCTCTTCTTCCCATGTTGCATGTGTGCCAGGGTCCGGGGGGCTCGGCACACAGCGTACAAGCCCAGTGGCCTAAAAGTGAATACTTACGTAATTGCCAACTGTCTCCGATCATTAGGGGCAGCCCTTAAAAAAGACACGCTTCGCCGACAGCTGCGCCCCCTCGCCTTTGCCCGCCTTTCAGATCGCATTTGCTTTAAAGGGCACGGCCGCGTTATATTTAACTCCCGAGCACAATGTGAGCACTGCGGACGGCCGAGGGGAAGAGACGGAGAGAGGATCCGCCATTTATGCAGCATTCTACCTAACGGTGCGTCATGAAGTATGCATGAAGACGGTGTATGGATTCTCTCGGGGCGCCGCGCGGTTCATTCTGTTCATGTGTAATACGGCGGAAACAGGATTTTGCGCGGTGTCTTTATTTTCTACGTGCTGGGTCAATCACTGCACAGTAAATACGACATTTGTGCGGACGTAGCACCACAACAATATGTCACAACGCATCTTTCAACCTCTAATAATCACAATGATAGGTCTATTCTTATCCAAGCCATCTCTTAAGGACGCTGTTATCAAGAGTTACTACGATGAGTGCGCAGGCTGTGACCTTCCATTTACAGGAACGTCTTTTCAACCAGTAGGCCACATTGTCACGCACTTTCATCCCTCATCTGCGTGGATTTTCAATGAAATGAAATACACCGGCGTAATGTGAAAGATGAGCTTTGATGGCCGCTCAGCAGAGACTCATTTGTTTATATTAAGTGCTGACAATTCCCTGTCAGTTCCCGCTGAGAGAGAGGAACGACATTTTGATTTCTGTGCGTTCAGAGAGGCCTCCCACAGCATGGTTAGTGACAGCTGGGTCAGGTCCCCACGTATCGGGGACACAGCTGCCCTGCAGACATGTGCTCTGACACACACACACACACACACACACACACACACACCCGTGCACCAGGCAGGCGGGAACAGGAAGGCAGAGCATCTGAACAGCCTCGGAGCGGAAACATACCACCACATCTCTGCCGTCAGACAAAAACCATGTATCTGCAAAGAAAACGTTTTTCAGCAATGTAGAAAAGAGTGATTATTCTCTCACAGTGTGTTTTTACAGAAATTATACCTTCTTGAATTATAATTCAAGAAAGTAAACACCGACATTGCTGGTTTTTTTTTTCTGCAATCACACTGATAGGCACGAAACATGATTCTGTACTTTATGATTTGACAAAACGCATCAAGAGTAGCGTCATTTCTCCACTTTTTATCCATTATCAGCATTGTTTATTTCTATACTGGTTATCCGCTAGGCTGACACACATCGGCTTGTTTACAACCTATTCCTATTCAAAATACTTGGTCCTGTGTAGGTCAGCAGGTGTAGCATGGCACTAACACTGATAGGGTTAGGGGTTCGATTCCCTGGATGGCTCAATGGGTCGAGGAAGACACACTGTGAGCAGCTTGGTTGATGGGTCGCTCTATTCTGACTATGTAGCGGTCTGCAGTTACAAACCACTGAACAGGCAAATCATGTATTTTCCGCTGCTTTGGTATTGCCGTTCATAACATTACAGCAGTTTTGGTGAGTTAACTAGCTAATTAGGTAGCATCAATTGAAATGAAACAGGAAAAAAATCAATAATAATAATGATATAACTTCAGAGCTTACCATCGACCCCAACGATGGATGCAACTGTTCCTGTAGTCTTTCAAATTAAAGTTGTAGGGAACTGGGAAGCTTTGAATGGCTGGAATCAACTTCTTGCCCATGCGGCGACCGTTTCCCTGGTCGCTCAGCTCTATAGGAAATGAATGGACTTCCGGTGACATCGTGGTGTGAATGTGGGGTTCCACTGCCTGGGTTAGGGGTCACCCGTGCTAAAAATGCATTCCCTCATGGAGTTGTAATTTGGATAAAAGCCAACTGGAAGATTTTGCATCTCTACTGTTTCTACAGCTATGTAGGCGCAGGTGTATCAATGTGTCTTTAAGCTTGAGTAGATGTTTTATTCTTTTTGCATCTTAAGCAGTGTCCCTCTCCTTGTTCTCTACATACATGTAGGTTACATGAAATCTAGTAGTGTACAACATGTAAGCATAGGCTCCAGCTCTGTGAGCACCCCCGATATCCTCCAACAAAATATAACAACAAAAATAAATATGCATGATGTAACACAAAGTATTTCAACAAAGTACTCGCAGATGAAAATGACACTCGCTTTGCTGAGACTTGAGGAATTTGGGTTGCGCAGATAAGTGTGCCAGGCTGACCCCTTGTGTAAACGCTCCCGAACAGAAGCGCAGAGGGCCGTGAATCAACCATGAAGGATCATCAAATCAAATGCAAATGTGGTTTTTCTTCTTTCTTTTCTGTTGCTGTGACGCTCGATGCCCTGAGGCCCTGTCGCTGTTGTAAGGGGAGGGGCCGTACATAATGAGGGGTCACGCTTCAGGGGCCCTTTGTAAACATGGCTGAGTGGGGGTCCTTCTCTCAGAATTAACCCAAGACAAAGGTGTGAGCAAGGGGGAGCCCCCTTGTGTGTGTGTGTGTGTGTGTGTGTGTGTGTGTGTGTGGGAGGTGTGGTGGGGGTCTCCACAGCCCGTTATTGGCGCCCAATAATTTGTCAGGAGTGGGTGGACTGACCATCTCTAGCTATCTGACCCAATTTTTGTGTTTTTTTGTTTCACATTCATACAGTTCACACACTCACACTGGGAGCTTCCCAGGTGCAGTAAATTTTTTGGGATGACCGTTCATATCTATTCTAACATGTAACCCATATTCCATATCAGTATAAACTGATAGCGATGCCGACAAGACACACGTGTGCAGAGTAACAATAACAAAAGACGTCATATCCGTCATTTTGTTTCAACCACATTTTGGTCACAGTATGTGTGTTGGGAGTTTGGACTGAATTAAAGCGTCTCCCCAAATACCAATCAAGTCGGCTGTATGGCTTTCTTTCCATCGTTGTGTCTCCTTGTCCTCCATGCTAACGCTGCCTCAGCCAAGCTGCCAAAATTATGACACTCCACTGATTTTCTCCAGGCAGTTCAGGAATTCAAGCCAGCAACCCTCCAGTCACACTTAGTTGATTTGCTCTTTGCTTCTCTGTCAGTGTGTGAGTGGAGGTATTTCAGGCTGAAACCTCACTGGAGATCATGCTGAAGGTTAAGGTTTACCTAAATGTTTTTCAGCCATTACTGACACGAGGCAGGGCAGCAGGGTGGTGCAGTGAGAAGCCCAAGCTTCTGCCCTGCTGAAGTGTCTTTGAGCAACACACTGAGTCCCTGAAAGCGTAGGGGGCGCTGTTGTGTAACGGATCCTGTTTTTTTAAAGTATCAATTTTTTTTCATGTGGTTGAGTCAGGGCACCCAAAGTGTACACAACCATTCCCACAATACAAATAAATAGAGAACACAAATATTAACACAGTTATTGCTGCCTTGTCACTAGCTGCATTTTCATATACATCTATTTGTAGTGGTGCCTACTTATTTGTGGAAGGAACTAAAAACACGAGGAGGGGGTTGAATAAACTTGACTAAATGTTACAAATGAAAAACAACAAAAAAACTCCCCACGTCCTTTATACCTGAGAGATGTTAGATATGACTTATCTGAGGGCGCTGGGTTGGGGAGAGTGTGTCATCCCCCCAGGTGATGGAAACCAGACTTTGAGCTTCGAGGCGCCCACCTGTCTCCAAAACGTCACAGTGGAACAGTAAAGTGAAGTGAGCAGGGTGATGCAGAGTCAAAAAAAAGCTTTCAGAAAATGGAGCTGAAGCGAGTTGAAGCGAGTTACAGTCACTGGGTCGGAAATTTGCCGTCATACTGCGCTGCCTCAATGGTGAATGTACACAGGGTAGTTACTACATTATATATATATATATTTTAATGTACATTTGGTTGTAGCATACAAGTATACAACACTGGCTGAGCATGGGTATCATGTCTCCATGATAATCTCACTGTGACGTCTTGGTTGGTTGGTGTGTCTTGCCACCAATTAGGCCAGGCAATCAAAACATAGTAACTACTTTCCAATGCAGTGATAACAGTCTCACCCAGCTGTATTTAAAAGAAAACAGGATATCACTCTGCTTGCAGTTATTGCCTGAAAAAAAAAACAAATATAACATACTGACTTGTAAATCGAACACTAAAATAATTTAAAACGTAAATGTTCACAAAAGATAATTAAAAGGCTCGGAGCTGTGCGCTCGTTGAGTTGGAGAACAGGCTCCTCTGCAAAAAACGCATTGCAACCAAATTTTTGCTTTGCATCCATCTCATATTTAGAGGGGCCGCGGCTCATTCGGCCCCCGCGCTCGCATATAGCCAAACAAAAGCTGACTTTAACAACGCGGCTCGGGCGATTCTCATGCAAAACGGAGGGCCCTCTTTGAGAGCCATGTGGAAGAAGGCTGCTGGTGCGTAATTACAGAAGAGGGGTCTCAATAGCATCGTAATTGGAGGCAACGCCCCGGCCCAGAAAGGGGCTGTGGGGCTCTAAACATGTTGAGAGTTTTATTGCAATGAGGTCCTCAGTCTACCACTCTTTAAAAACCACAATGGAGGAGAGTGGGGGGAACAATGGTGGGTGAACATGATTGCGCTTGTGTGTTTGAGTAGGCCTGGGAGCTCTCTGTTGTCTTTTCTACCGCGCTCCCGGTGAGGGGGAAGTGAGGCGTACTGATGACAAAAGCGACGGGGGCTCGGGAGCATAAAGGGGCCGGCTAATCACGGCCCTAAACTACAGGAAGTCGTCTATTCACCGGAGCCTCGGGCGGCCGAGCGACGGGGCAATCTGGGCACAGGGGTGGACCGGGGGGTTAGCAGTGGGAAGGTGGTGGCAGAGGGGGAACTGGGTTATGATAGACGCACAGGGTACAGCCAACTTTACTACCGGCCTTGTTTACTTCTTAGCATTACAAAGTTATTGATTCTTACGGACGGATATGTAAAAGTCGACATAGCTAAGAATGAAACGCAAACAAAAAGTCAAAATGGAGATTTAGATTTGGAGTGCGTTCCCTGCTGCTTGTGTTTATCCTGCTTAGTCCCACCTCTCCATGTCGATCTCTAACACAACAGGACAGAGATGGGGTTGTTTTGCCCTCATCCTAGTTTTAGAAAATGTGAACATTTCTTTTCATCTTTGTGTGCCACCTTAATAAGAGGCAACAAGTCAGCCAAAGTCATTTAAAGCAAATGTTTATAATCCGGGGTTTGGGTGTGCACCCATCCTGACTAACTCCTGAATAGATCTGCTGAACTGAAAGCTCCATATTAACTGTGATTCCACCGACTTGCACCGGAATTTGCGAGGCTGAAAATAATGAATCGCCTCTGCCTCACGTACACAAATGCATCTCTAATGAGTAGTGTCCTAGTTGTTCAATTCATTAAACAGATTTTCAGACGCTTTCATCTTGCACACATGCCTCTGCGTATGACTGCACACGCGAGTTGTCCGTGTGTGTGTGTGTGTGTGTGTGGGGGGGTAGTTTGTATCTCTCGCTGCTCATCTGGCTGAGAGGCTAGCCTTAATTACAACTGTCTGCCTGAGTCACTAGCACGCTCCCCTACCCACACAAATACGACAACAACAGGCAGCATCTCAAAGGAAAGGCAAGAGTGGTTTCGACTTATAGCCGGAGGTCAGCTTCTCCCTGCCAACGAGACACAAAGGTACTGCCGGCCCACTTCCAAATGGATCCTGGACCCTTTTCCCCAGGGCCTTGATGACTTCCAGTTGCAGTGCCGTGAGGGCCGGGGTCTGGATGAGCTCAATCCATTGTTTTTTTTGTTTTTTTTTCAGGCTCTTGGTTAGCTGGTTTTTGTTCTCCCGTCTCTTTCTAGCCTTTTAAAATCAGCAGTATCAAATCAACTCTGAGCTTTGAAATGGTGGCTGAGGGACTGGTTTGGAATTAGGCTGTGAGTTTTCAGAGAACGTACCTCTATCTCGTTCAGACAGCGATCATCCCAGAGGCGCTGTGCTATATATCTTGTCTGACTGCTTTGATAGCCTTCATGTGTAGGCAAAAACATTTTCTCTCACTCCGCTCCCATCGCCTGAAACAGTGTCTGCTCAGATGAAAAACCTTACATGGGAACTGACAGGGCTTCAATTAAACATCCTAAAAGAGCAGGCGGAGCCCGGCTTGGGTGGGAAGCAGAGTGGGACCATAAATAAATTCCATGCATTTTCTGCGGCCGGGGCCTTCGACAGCGAGCGCGGGATTTTGCCTCCATAAAGTTATATCAAGGCTTGGATTTCGGCCAAGGAATCTCGCTGGCTTCTCACTATAGACGTTCTTGCTCGAGCGTAATGTTTAGATGTCTGGCGTTGGTCCATTAACAGCCAATAAGAGAGCAGTGTTCAATAGAGTTCAACTGATCCCCATGCAATGGCAAACCCAACATCGGGAAAAAGGATTGCTCCTGCAAAGTGGAGATTAATGCAGTTTGCAGTTGCCTCAATCTGTGTTGTAGCAAATATGACCTGTTACTGAGAGGTGATGATTTCCCCGTTCCCCTCTCAACACAGCCGTCTGCAACAATACAATGAACATATGTAGAGTAATATGTAGTTTACTGTCTATTGTATTGTCTTGCATTGTCATCTTGCACCGTATATGAGGTCCTATTGTCCTTCTACCATGTGTCAGTGATGTACTGTGTTGTATTTTAGCTGTTGTTAAGTCTTTGCACCAATTTCACCAACACAAATTCCGGAACATTTATTGTACCTGGGAAATAATCGATTTTGATTGGCTCAAGAGAGGTGTTATTTATTTTCCATGCACCATGTGTGTACAGCGTCAAACTGTCAAACTGTCGATGTGTCTCTGCACCAATGCCACTGATATAAACTCCTGTCCATTCATTCGGGATTCTTAAGGTTTTAATTAGGTCTGTAATTTTCTCCTTACAACTCCAGATGGCAAAAAAAAAAAGGAGCCAACGTGCAGCAAGCATGCAGTAAAAAAAACAAACAAAAGGACATCAAGATTCTGAGCACAGAATAGCATTACCGATACCACCATCCTGCACCTGCGCTGCATTATTACTGCGGAGGATGGAGTTGGTTCAGGCTGTCTCGGCTCGCCCGGCCGCTCCTCTGCTCCTCTCTCACTGCATTAACAACAGGGAGTCGACTCCCCGAGTCCGGAAGAGACACACTCCATTACGTCTCCTCCAGGACCCAGACGCTGCTCACACACATGATGGGGAACCAGAAAAACACCCTGGATGGGAGGAACACGCTACACTGTCTGTTATATACAGAATATAATGTATATACTGTGTGTGTGTGTGTGTGTGTGTGTGTGTGTGTGTGTGTAAGCATGTGTATGCATATGTGTGAGTGTAAGTGGATACATAAAACTATATATATTTACAAACACACAACACATACAGTACATAGAGAGAAAGAATGTGTGTGCATGTTGAGAGACAAAGACAGAAAAAGAAAGCGTGATGATTTGTGTGTGTGTGTGTGTGTGTGTGTGTGTGTGTGTGTGTGTGTTAGATGCTTGTATGTGGTTCTGTGTGCACATAACTGTGGGCTGCTGCAGAGAGTGGGTTTGCATAGGATCAGGATTAACTGAAGACATGTAACATTTTGATTTGCATGTGTTAACAGTATGGCAAATGCTCACAGCTAGATCGCAACAATATCCGCGGCGGCGAGCCTCACCGCCACAATTATGCGGAAATCCGAAGATATTTCACATCAGCGCAGATTAATTGCTCGCTTATTTTTGGCATCTGAGGGTAAAGAGATGAGCTTCATCCTCTAATTCTGACTGAAGGCTTGGCGTCACCCGTCTCTGTAACTAATTGCATTATTGCGGTCTGTGTGATTTGAGGGTTATTTTAATTTGAAATAAAATACATGTCATTTTCTCGTCACCAGACTTCTGTGATGTCGACAAAGCAGGCGTTGTTGTCAGCGCTCTCTGAAAATATTCATTTTAAGGTACACACACACACACACACACACACACACACACACACACTCATTCCTTTGTGTGTTTTGAACTGTTACTGTCAAGCAGCTGGACACGCAACGCAGTATCTTCATAATGACCAGAGTTGTGTGGATATTGATTCATGGTTTTTTGGCAGCATCAACCTCTTCCTCATCACAAGCGGTGCATCAAAATAATTGGCAGCACCCAATTATCCTGTGATCCGTGTACAGGAGATCTGACGAGCCAGCTAAAGGCGAATCTGTACTCAGGAAGCCTCGGGTAGCAATCACAGACGAGACGCCGGCAGGTCGAGATGTTCAGATGAAATGGGGCCGCGCAAACTGGCAGAATGGCACAAATCTAAAAAGATGGGGAACTGTGCAGAAAAGGCATTCAATGACGCTAACAAAAAGTACTACGTTACGTCATCGACTGTGGTCCGACTGTATGTACGCACTCATGGAACTGTAAAGCAGATTGATGTTACACAAGAGTCAGTCATCATTGAGGATTTTTTTTGTTTTACTCTGTTGATCCCTGAAGGAAAAAGTCTCTTTTTGCTCTCCGCCCTCCAGGGAGGTCAGAGCGCAAGGTGGAAAACAGAATAGTGCTGCTGAAAGCCGGGAGGGATTCAGAGTGTCCAGGTCAAGGACACTTCAGCAGGGCGGACGCTTGCTAACACGGGGCCTTGAACCGACAGACTGGAGTTTTAGTGATGCTAACATTTCTCAGAGGCAGAAATAATCTCATTGGTTGAGTTAAACCTCAATGGGTGGAGCCAAAGAACCACCGTTTTTCGGAGTGCAAGTTAGCTAATTGGCAAACTTGGACCGCAACGAAAGAACTCTATAGTCAAAATACAAATAAGAAATATTAATTCTTTACCATGGCATTCATGATGTTGGAAGTTCAGCAGGCTAGCTAACTAGCTTACCTAAATAGCTATAGGCTAGTATGGCTAGTCTGAACTTGAAACTAAGCTAGGCTAACTGGCTAACTTTAGTATGTTTGGCCTGCATTTTTTCAGTTAGTATCTGAGCGCTAGGCTTCATGATATTAGCTTCCTCCTGTCTTACTTCTTGCCTTTTTCACTTGGCTTCAGTCTAACGTTACTTAGCCAGAAAAACTGTGGTTCTTTGGCTCCGCCCACTGAGGTTTACCTCAACCAATGAGATTATTTCTGCCTCAGAGAAAGGCTTGTATAATTAAAACTCCAATCTGCCTTGAACCAGAACCTTTTGGGTGAAGGACAGTCTCACTCATTAAGCTGCCCTGCTGCACATGATCAATATCTCATGAGCAAGCCAGAAATATTAATATTAATATACGCCATTTGGTGAACGCCTTTATCAAACGAGTGCATACATTTTTAGCAGGGATGACTTTAGTGGGAATGGAACCCCAAACCCTGGCTGTGTTAGTGCCTTGCTCGATCCATTGAGGTCCACTGGGAATGAAACCCCTAACCACTAAGCAGTCTTGGCGCCACCTACCCTTTGACCTATACGAGAGCTACGGTATCTATTCTAACCTGTTCCAGTGACGGACAGACAGAAAACCCTGAGGCGTAAACAAAGAGCGTTTAAAGTAAAAACCTGCGGATGACATCAAGAGAAACGTTCCGACATGTTATTAGGGGAAGGACGCAGTGATAGGTCAAGCTTGAGAACAAAGCACTCAAAACGAATGCCTCCCAACCATGAAATGTCGTGGCTGTCAATCAGTGCGGTTGGATGAGATTCAAGCTGGCAACTTTCATGTCAGACAGCAGCTTCTGTTTTTGTCACACCGTTTCAAACGGGAACTAATAGTGAACACTGTGACGGGCTATTTGATGTTCTTATCCAGAGTGACTTCCAGTGAGCGAGCAGGCAAGGGGGTTCGGTGTCTTGCCCAAGGATACCTCAACAAGCCAAATATTTGCTGTTGTGGGAATCGAACGTGTGACCTTTTGATTACAGAACAGTCTCTCTAAACACTACGCTTCCCTGCTGCCCTGATTTACATCATACCTGGGTCAAATAGCATTTGCAAATCATTCTTAGCATTTGTTTTGACCTACTCGGAGCACCAGATGGGTGGAGTTTACTGCATCAGGATTATTCTGATAGTGTTTGCTACGCTGTCAAGAAGGTCAGAAATGAATGGAGGCTCGGGGCAAAAAATTACCTTGAAAGTTCATAAAATGTCTGTGAAATAAAAAATGAGGGGGCAGAAAATGCCCCTTTTTTGCATTTCAACCACATTTTTGTTGTTGCACTGTCATATAGTCAGATGTGAAAGCCTGTGACCGGGCGAGTCTTCCTGCTGCATTCAAGGCGAGAAAAATTGAGCGTTTCCTTATGTATTTTTAATCATAAAACAAGTACGCAGCCTGAGGCGGTAGAAAATGTTGTTGGCACCATGCGGCCGGCAGTAAAAGAAAACGTCGACCCCACACAAACCACGGCCTCAAAAGAATTTAAACAAACAATATCGTAAAAAACTCAACAATGGAGGGGTGGAAGATGGACCGGTTGGGGACAGAGAGGGGGAAACGGCACCATGCTCTTCTGTAAGGCCTGCTGACAGTCTCCAGCAGTGGGAAAGAAGTGAGGGATGTCTGGTATATTAGGATTTAAAATAAAACTCATGTTAGTGGTACAAATTGAGTATTCATTTGCAAATATGTAATGCAAATGTATTATTTATAGTTCATTAAAATTGCCCCCACAAAGGACCAAAATGCCCTCTTAAAATAAAAAAAAGTTAAATGTCTTACTGTTCTGTTAATCACAGAAAGGTTTACTAATCTGACACTGAAATACCATAATCTTCTCATACTCATACTGTATGGCAATCCCCTTCCCCCCTTAAATCACACCGCCCTCTCCCACACCTTCCTCCTCTACTTGCTCTAATACGCTGCTGTCTTGAACGAAAAGGTAATCCGTTATAACTTTTCTTTTAAGCTCTGTGTTTTCTTACCTACCACTTCTTTATCATACATTATCATTCTAGAGACACAGGAATATGTCGTTGAATCTACTGTCTGTGCGCTGTGGCTCTGATGCGTGCAGTCCTCAGCAGTGGTTGCTTTTAATGTTGGAGAGCCAGGAATTGAAGCTTTATTCTAATGTAGCGCTCACCGTGCGTTGCTCTGGTGAAGAGCCTCAGCTAAAGGCTTCAAATCTAAATGCACGACACGCAGCGGTTAACACCCGGTACATGCAATACATACAAATATCTATCGGCATAGCCGCTGTGTAATCTTTGGTCGGAAACGGCTGCATTTTTATTTAGTCACATTATAAAAACCCATCTGAGTTTATAAATGACAAACTCTTAGCTGCAGCGCCAGGGAGGCAGAGGCTACATCGCCTTATGCTTGAACGAGCATGTAGGCCATACGCCACGGATGTGCCACGTACCCCGAGGTGAGGCGTTTTTTTGTATTTTTTATATACACGTCAAGCAAGCTTCACTTCATCCTGCCTCAGAGAGGAGTTCAGCCCCGCGCCGCACCCGGATGAATAAAATAGACCTGGTATGGTGAATTGTTAAGGATTAGGATAGAGCGGGAGGGGGAGAAGTATTTGTGCTGAGATGATTCAAACTTCAAAGATTTTGTGTCATGCTGGTAAATAGCCTTGACATACATACGAGGAAAAGGATGTCATTTGGGATTTTGGAAATTATTCGTTTTTGTTCTAATGGTGTATATTTGCAGGTATCATTCCTACCATAGAGGGACATCTTTGTATTTGAAGCATTTAGTTGATGGTCTTACCCAGAGTGCAGCAGTAGAAAACGGTTCAATTCACTGATAAACAAACATTTCAAACAACTAACAGTGAGCAGTGCCAGGGTCAGAACCATTGTGGCCTGACAATATAGGCAACAAAATGAAGGGGTTCATTCCAAAATCCATTTTTGAAAAACAAAAGGTTACCTGATATTCATTGCTCAATATAAAAACTAAAAACAAAGATGACTTAATCCACTAAAATGTTACTATTTTGTCAGTAAAAGGCTCAGGATAGCTGATAACTTCCATAATATTCAAAAGTAGCTTTTACTTTCATGCGGTCAACCATTTTGTCACAAAATATTGTCACATTTTTCGAATGGTAGAAATCTCATTTTGGAAAGAAGAAACTCTTCAAATGTGACGCCGGAATGATCATGTATGATAGAGGAGTGCTGGGAAAGGGAACAAATGCTGAGGAGATAAGGAGATGAGAAGGATGTTTGAACCTACTTGGGGTACTAAGACCATATTGGGGCAAGTAGAAGAGGAAGATGAAGGGCGGTGGAGGCAGCTGTAGCTCAGAGTGGTCACAGACATTTCACTGCATCATCAGTGGTGCCGTTTCTATTTATGAGTGAGGATTTCACGGTCACCCAAAAGCCTTCTTCTCTAAACCGTCACACTCGTCAAAAGCAATTCAGAGCACACAGTGGCAACGATCGAACGAAGCATACCGAGGAAGATGCAGTTGACCCTGTTGCTAGGTGACGTGACCTCTCACATCTTTTGATGGGAACGGGCAAGCCGATCCGTTTCCTTGTTGGCAATCTGCGGTCCGATTAGATGTGAAATTTGAATATGAATAAGGATATCTGGGCTAATTATAACCTCTCATCCCGCTGCCTCGTCAGCACCCAGCGACATTCAACAGAATCTAAAAACTCTGGAGTGGGGGAGAAGAGGAGGAGGAGGAGGAAGGAAGGAAGAAAGGAGCGAGGAGGGAGGAGTCAAGGGATCAATCCCTAGTTTGGGATTACGTGTGCAGGGATAACAGCCCCCACCCCCCCACAGAGATCTGCTTCCATTCAGAGTGCATGTTTCAAGGCACACACACACACACACACACACACCCCCAATCCGCATAATGCCGCTGGCCGAGTTTACACCTAGCTCCACCGCCACGGTCCGCAAATGCGATTAGCGCTTATCTGCAGGAAGACCTAGCTACCTTCATCGCCGGGTTCATCGTCGTCACATCCATATTCATGCTGTTCAAATCCCCTCTGGAGTCAAACTGGAGGGATTCAAGCACCTGAGAACGCGGAGCGATTAGCGGAGGAGGAAGGATTACGGATTTCTCTATCGAGGTCACGGTGCCGTATGAGAGAAGCATTCGAAGAGTTTCGTTACGAAATGAGACATTGGAAGAAAGTGACAACTACACGTATACAGTGACTGATAGCACATAGTGAGAACGAATTACGGCTCCGTTTTAAATGACAGAGGGTAACAAAACATGTATCAAGCAACATATACAATTTTTTTCTGGAAGGCATTTTCTATGCAATGGTAAAGAGTTTGGACGTGATACCAGTTACCTGCAGCATCAGTACTGTTGCAGTAATATGCCAGGACACTAATACTGGCTACTGATTGGGTGATGCTACCCAAAGGTTCAGCTGCAGCCATCTTGTCCGTGCCAACAAACAGGGAAATAAGGTGACTTTGACTTCAGCAAACATTTCTCTGGTTGTAGAAAACTTTCTTGAACGGTTAGTGATTTGAATGCTTAGGTGTTTAGAGTACAAGTATCAGGTAAACTTACTTAAACTTACTTTACTCATGATATCTTTTGGCTGTTAAAACGATATTGGACGACCCTTGTAATTGAAAGAAAAGCTACACAGTGAAAAGTATGGCTTTCTCTTTCACTCACTCTCTTTTACCCTCCTTCCTTCCTTCTGCTACTATATCTACAGTTCCTCCAGTTCCTCCAGCCCACCGTAACGACTGTTTCCCATCATCAGCCACACAGGCCTACCTTCAAAACCACGGCCGCAACGGTTTCTTACCGCTTCCACCTCCTCCTTCGCTCGGTTCGTGGCCTCGTGTGTGTGTGTGTGTGTGTGTGTGTGTGTGTGTGTGTGCGTGGATTGGGGCTGCCTGCAGCACACAGCTGCCAAAAAGGCAGTCGAAACCTTGATAGCATCACACAGGAAAGGAGCTAGCAACTAGACGCTAGCTGGCGCTGCTAAATGTGGAGGAAGGAGAGAAGCAGAGTTCTGTGCTAATCTCTCTGTGTGGATAAAACAGATGTTCGGCGAGCATGGGAACTCTTCAGACTGTTTCATCGCGGAGGTCGGGATAACGGCGTGTCCTTAACTGAGGTTTGATACCACTGCTAATTGGCCCTTTTCACAAACATGGCTGACATACTTCCGCTTCGTCTTTGTAGGGTAAAGATCGGTTCTCACCATTGCCAGCAATGTTAAGAAGCCAACTCTCTGTCGCCTCCGACTCTGTCTGTGGTCACTTATTTTGTGTTTCAACATAGCGTATAACACAATACAGGTGTTGTCACTGACATAACTTTCTGTTTCTGTTGTCAGATGACTGCACGACTATAAAAAAGTGATTTGATCGAGGGTCGCAAAATGCTAACTGGCTAATCAAGGCTAACGGTCATTTCTGGGCTGTTAGCATTTTGCGACCCTCGATCAAATCACTTTTTTATAGTCGTGCAGTCATTTCTGGACCAATTTTGTTGTTTGGTGTATTTTTCTTATTCCTGTAGATAAACTGACCAAACGTAGACAACGTGACGTCACGTCAAGATATTTCCAGCACAGTTTAATAGCAGAAAATGTTTCAGTGATCTAAAACATCAACGGTAAACGTCAGGTTTTGGTGTCAGTCCCTCAGAATCAAAGAGCGAGGGCTTCTTTCTAGACTCACCATTATTCAACAATCATACAGGGAGAAATCCATCGCAAAAGAGGAGAGAGACCAATTTCTCCACCCACAGTCGGCTCAATAGACCAGAATGCAATGCAGTGTTCACAAACTAGTTCGCTAGCTAGCTACAAGTTCACAGCCCTTCTCTGGGGTTTGTCGAAAGTAATTCTGGGAAATGTAGGAAATCACTAACTGACGTAGAAGTAGACGAGGCAGGTTGAGGGAAAGTGGGCACAACAAAAAACGAAATGACAACACTTAATTCCAAAATAATGAACATCACAAAATGGTGATAACTAAGAGTATCTGAGGGTGGATTTTTCCTTTAACCATTAACTTCAGATAAATCTTTGTGATACTAAAATTCAGTGCAATCGACTGTTACATGCCTACAGTATGTTTCACAGTATTTACATTATGCAAATGAAGTATAGTTGTAGCTTATACTATTCTCTGTTTTTGTGGTGCAGCCTTGTTTTACTCCTTCGTGAAACTTTCTCTCCACACACATTAAACCAAAGTCATCCAGAGGACTGACTTCTATCAAATTTGAGTAATTATTCCCAAGGCAACAGATGCCTATCTGCTCACAATCTACTGTACCAATCAGCGTATCTAGTGTGCTGTAAGTGAACTTTGTTCTTTCCCTCCTTCCTCCACTCCTTCCTCGCTCCCTCCCACCACTCCTTTCATCGCCCCACATCCACAGGGGAGATGTAAAGCTCTTGGAGTAAATCAAGGCTTTCTCCTTCATAAACGCCCGTGCAATTAACTTAGCTCTTTCTTCCACTGATTTACGGCGGCCATGTTGGAGACTGGAGTCAGCCAGACCCGCTCGGTTTCAAAGGAGAGGCCTCGTCGGCTAAGCGTCTCTCTCTCTCTCTCTCGCTCTCTCCCCCATGCACACACACGTATGTGCAAGTATGCAAAAGCACACACATACACAGTAGCAGCACACTCTCTTTCAAGCACACACTGTATGCACACAGACTCGTTCACATCTGCGTCTGTGAGAGCAAATGGTGAGGGAGAAGGGGGGAAAAGAGCAGTGAGTGAAATGATGAAGCACGCTGACAGAAAACCGGATGATAGGAAGCGACAGTGAAGATTCATTTGAAACCAGCCTTCTTACAAGAGTGTACATTCAAAGACAAGTATGTGAATATACTGGGGCTGTGAAGAGGCCGATACTACAGTTTATCATTATACTTATTGTACAGTATACACAAAATACACAACTATACCACTGTACGGTGACAAATCAAATTCACTGTTAACCACAGAGTAATAATGATTCTAGATTTGACAGATGTAATATTATAAATCTATATCTTTCCCTTTGTGCTAGAGTAGCTTTGACATCACAGGTTTTATATAAAAGCAAAACGCACACACAAACATTATAACTAAGAGTTTAATCTAAGAAGCTTTTCATCTAAGAAGCTTGTCTTGCAGCGTTGGCACCATATGGGGATGATCGTATACACAATTTGGAAAAACACAACCACGTCATCCTCCTCTGAGTGGAAGGTACAAGTTGGAAAGTCAGGGTTTATTAGTAGACCCAGAATTTTCCCACGCAGACAACTTTGGCCCCGCCCTTTGAGGAAATAACTGCCTTGCAGCTTCATTGTGTAACTTCATACCCCTCAAAATCACACCGTGGCAATGAAATGTGAAAAAAGGATCAAACACCTTTAACGTCAGCTGACGAATGAGAGAGCATGGCGTTCCTGATGCATTCAAAATGGGCAGCGTTACCAAGCAGATGCCTTCATTTTCTGCCATTACATCTCCCATGTGGCACGAATGTAGCAAAACACTGCTGTCACAGGAATAAGACGTACCTGCAATTGTGGTGTTTTTCTTTCTTGAATTGGAAGTCTACGTGGTCATTAACATGTGGAGAGAGTTTCATCATCTTTGAGGCCTTGAAATGCATTAACCCCGTTGTATACGTTCAAAAATACATGGCCAGATGAGAAAATACACTTTCATTTCCCTTTTTGTACATGTTTTTTGCTGCGATAAACTGTCTCTGCTGTCCCACAATGCATGAATGCTGATTAATAGAAGATTTAAGGTTGGAATTCCTAATTAATATACAGAGTTAGATTAAGGCGTTAGGTTCAAATTACATCATAACCAGAAAACAATATTTTTATCAATGTCAGAGATCCAAAAGGCTTTAAATCATCTCACACTGCCATGCCTTAAGGTCTCAAGTGACACTTTACCTCAGAGTATTTTACATAAATAATATGCTTATTGATTATTGTTTCAATATAAAAAAAGATACTGGGCAGCAGGATGGAGGAGTGGTTAGAGAAACCGTCCCATAACTGAAGCATCACACGTTTTTGATCCCAGCAGCAGCCAATGGGTGTCCGTCAAAGTCTCTCTGGATAAGAGAGTCAGCTAAATGGCTTAAAAACAGAAACAGCAAAGTAATGAAGTCAGATTGTGTTTCTGAGTGTTGGAGTAGCAAGTACTGTGACAGATTAAGACGTTTTGGAGAGCCTTCTCCCAA
>OMLI01016955.1:0-10855 GCA_900302605.1 Rondeletia loricata
ACAAACACCCACACACACACACACACACACATACACGACCCCCACCCACCTCAATCCCCCGGCCCCCCCCGCGGCGATTTTGGTAGAAGGGGGAGAACAATAGCCCCCCTTGTTTTATGGGGGGTCATAAATCAAGTTATATGACCGCATCTGACAGATGCTGGCTATAAAATACTACTAACGATGTCAACACTGATACAGCTTTACTCACCTTGTCACACTCATCTATTTGTTCATTCCTCAGCTGCCATCAATCTTGTCTGCTTGTGTTGTTTATTGTTGTTGTTTGTTGTTTAACTGTATGCTTTTTATCACATTGATGTTTTTATTATTGCATGTTTTATTATTCCAGGATGCCCTATAACATCAGGCAAAGGGACTCCCAATGAAAACTAGCCTTTTGGCTAACTTGGGTACATTTACATTTTGTTTTTAATGTTGATTAATGTACACTGTCCCTTTACAAATACATTTTATTTAATTGAATTGGATCTATCACAAACTAACCAAACGTTTCTGATTTCGGGTTCGGGTCGGGTCGGGCTTCAAATTTGGCAGTACCAGTCGGGCTCAGTTCGGGTAGGGCCTGAAGGTCGCGGGTTCGGGCTTCAATTTTATGCCCGTACAGACCTCTAGTAGGTAGCTACAAAAGTGGCTGTAGCCAGTCGCCTTTTTCAGCAGTTTCACATTTGTAACTCTCATTATGGCATAATAATCACGTAGGAATGAACAAAAATCTTCATTATTGCCTAAATTGTAACTAAGTGCAGCACTGACGTCACAGTTTGGCTCGGTATAAGTAAAACAGATGCACATGGCTCGATTTCATTCCGCTGGTTGAAAATGATCTTTTTATTTTGATAGTGCTGTACATCATGCCATTGATGATGAGGAGACACAGAATGGGTTGACTTGCGGTAAAAACATTTCAAGTTACAAGGTGATTTCATTTGATAATTTGGGGCTACATAAAAATACAATAACAATAATAAAAATGTTTCAGTTTTTGACAATGAAATAAATATACACAAAATACAGTACAGCACCGAGCAAAGTAATCCTATCAAAATTGTTCATGCAAAATATCTAGACACCATATATCTCTACTTTCTTTATGAAAGACATATTTACATAATTTCATTTTATTTTCATCATAATACATTGTTCTATCATTTCAGTCACACGCACACGCACACGCACACGCACACGCATGCACACACACACACACACACACACACACACATACAAACACTCATAGGCTACAAGAAGCAGAGGGGTCCCAAGACAGCAGTGATCTCAGGGGCGTGGTGTGATGCCCCCCTCATCTCTATACCCAGATCTCTGACAGGAAGTAGCTCCATATCACCTCGATGGAGCTCGGTACTGCCCCGAACCCTCACTACCATCTCCACCTGGAGAGCAGTCAGACAGAAAGTTGGACATAGGATAGACAAACAGACATGTGTAGATTGACAGTAAGACAAAACAAAATCGCATATCTCTACAAAGAAATAAAACACTGTATTCTACACTCAGTGGTCACTTTATTAGGTACACCTAGCTAACACTGAGTAAGACCCCCCTTTGCCTTCAGAAACAGCCTGAATTCTTCAAGGCATGGATTCAACTAGGTGCCGGAAATGTTCCACGGGGATCTTGGTTCACACAGTTCCTGCAGATTTTTCGGTGGCACATTCATGCTATGGACAACCCATTCCTCCTCATCCCAAAGGTCTCTATTGGAGTAAACTAAAGTCACTGACATGTTCCTGGAAACATCTTGAGACAATGCGTGCTTCATAACATGGGGCATTATCCTCCTGGATGGATACTTCCATTTGACAAAAGGTAGACTGTGGCCATGAAGGGATGCACCTGGTCAGCAACAATGTTTCGGTATGCAAATTATGCTCCATTTGTACTAAGGGGCCTAATGTGTGACAAGAAAACATTCCCTGCACCATCACATCACCACCACCAGCCTGTACTGTTGACGCCAGGCAGGATCCATGGATTCATGTGGTTTACGGCAAACTCTCAGCTTGCCATCAGTACGTTACAACAGAGACCAGAATTTTTCAGAACAGGTACCGTTTTTGTCATAATGTGCTGACTTTAGCTTCACCTTGTTCTTTAAGACCTATGTTTGTGTCTTTAAATTCAATGTGTACTATTGGCAAATAGTACACCTTTAAAAGTGCAATAACTAAAAATCATTGCCTTCATTTTCACAAATAAATACTGGTTTCATGCAACCACATCTAGCGCCAGTACATGCAGACCAAGTGCGACCACTTTGCTTTGCATCGCTTCGCTCTATCAAAAGTCATCGCTTTCATTGGGTTTGTTTTGTGGACAAGCATCCAAGCAAGCAAGTTTGTTTAACAGAAAAATGGCATAAATTTACGTAAAAAAATGCATCCAATTCTAAGGTGATTACGAAACCACAGAGAGCAAGCCACGGTTTTGGTCACACAATGTTTATGTAAAATATCACAAACCCCGATTTTCAATATTCATGCCTCAAATGCCTCATTACCATGCAAAAGCTGGACATTTTTCTTTTTCCGTTTCTGAGATTCCCTTCTGTACATCACTGTTATACTGTTATTTGATTATGGCCCACCCCGCCTGTTAACTTAAACAAATCTTGCCATTTTCCTCTGACCTCTCTCATCAATGAGACATGTTTGCCCTCAGGACTGCAGCTGACTGTGTTTTGTTTTTTACACCATTCTCGGTAAACTCTAGACACTAGTGTGTAAAAATCCCAGGAGGTCAGCCATTTCTGAGATGCTGGAACCTGCACTTCTGGCACCAACAATCACACCACGTTCAATGCATCTTGTACATTATAACATTTAGTCGAACAGGAAGTGAACCTCTCAACTCTGTCTGCATGCTTTATACTTATGCTTTATTTATACATGACTCATTGTCTGGAGGAGTGAGCTGTTTGCATAAACGGGGAAGTGTACCTAATACAGTGGCCACTAAAAGTGTTGCTCTTTTGTTAAGCGGCTGCTGTTGTAAAAGCAAAACATCCACCTTTGCACAGATATCATGTTATTCCTATGATCTCAAACAGTTCAGTCTCAGTTTGTGAACTAACTCATCCAAAGCTATAAACTACAAAGCCGATACTCAATTTGTGATGAAAACGCTCCTCCAATGGCAATAGAGATACAACATTTCTTACCTCACAACCTTTCCTGGACACTGTGGTTAAGTGCGAACCAATCTCTTTGCTGGAGTCTCCCAGGAAGTGGAGAATCCTATTGGTTGAATTAGTTTTGACAGCTGTACTGGAGTGGTTTGCTGGGCAGCTGATGGTCACACTCTGGAAGGATGTGTGGCTCTGTAACCGCAGAAACCTCAGCTGGACAACATCCAGGCCAGCATACTCAAACTATAAGAGACAGACATAATTTACGCCAGTCAGAGAAAATGCTCACTGATATTTTATTTAACATAGAAAAAGAAAACTTCCTCAATCAACCCACTAATGTGTCAATCATTCAGCCTCACCTTGTTTCCACCATGTTGCTGACTAAACCACTGGACAGGCTTTCTTGTTTTCTTGTTTTCTGGTTCCCATCTCCCTGTAATCTACAAAATAGAGCATTATATCACTGTCAAAGCTCATCTCATCTACTTTCATGTCAAATGAGGCAGAAACACTGAGACACTGTGCCAAGGGATACATCTTAGCACCATGTTAGGCAGTGAAAAATACCAAGTTTTATTCATATACTCTCAAGTCCATAAACCGGTTATGGCACAGGCCGCATAGCACCCTGCTCAGTATTGCACACAAAAACGAGAGGTGGAATTCTTTCACTGTTCTCGTGACTGTACCATGATGGAACTTCCTCACACCAGACTTATCAATGTTAACCCAAGTAGGTGAATATGAGTGTACCTGTGACTGTAGCGGGTCTATGCAGGTTGTTCCTCCTGCTGTGAAGTTACAGAATACCTGCATGGCATCATAGGGACAGCCCTGGTTGGGATCCATGTAGAAGTAACCTGAAAGATAATCAACTGTTTTGTCACTTGGGTGTTTGCCCACACACTCTGCAGACTGGTCTAGACTGGTTCTTGTATTAGCCTCACTGGGACTCTGTCACAGAACTACTCAAAACGGTGTACTCTCTAGTTTGCTAGAGCATGATATGGACAATTCACCGAACATATATATCACCTATTCAGAAACTCACCATCGTTCAGGTGTGGATGTATGAGTCCCAGCTCGTGGCAGGTGGTGGCAGGGCTATCCTTGGTTCCCTGGGGCCAGCTGAAGGACTCCTCGGCCTCATCACCCAGGGATACTGACCATCTCCTGGACACTGGCCTGGGCCGCTACAGAGGAATCCATCATTCAGTCAATCAGTCACTCAGTCAATCAGCCAGCCAGCCAGTCAGTCAATCAATCAATCAATCCATCAATGTATAAATCAATCAGTGAGCCAACAATAAAGTCAGCAGGTTAGCCAGCCTGATAGACTGTAAAGAAGACAACTAACCAATCAACCAACTAATCAGTCACAATAAAGCTTTCTTGACCTTTCTTGTCATAAAGCATATTGCAAAGGCAAAGTGAGGACATTGTGTTAATAAAGTATATATGAGATGAAAGCTTGTCCCAACTTTTTGTGCTCCTCTTCTTTGTTCAGGGAGGCTGAGTCTTTGCCTAGGTCTTGGTACAGTTTTCAGCCCAGGTCTTGTACTGGATCTTGGTCTGGGCCTTAGCTCAGTTCTTGGACCTAGTTTTGGCTCCGGTTTTGATCCATGTCTTTGTCTAGGTCTGAGTGGGCCTGGTGCACCGGGTTTTCCCTGTAAAACAAGTGAGTGTGCTTCGAGAAGATGGTGCTTTCAATGTAAATCCCCAGGTACTCTAGCATTCAAACCAAAGCAGCGTTCAGTGCCACCAATATAACATAAGGCTGTTGATCAGATCCAACAATTGTTCATTTGTTCACTTGTATTGTGTGAGCTACATGTCTTACTGGAAGTCCACGCTTGCCCCTCACTCCCTTTGGTCCTTTCCTGCCTTGTACGCCTTTCACTCCCTGTAAAGACCCAAACACAGTCAGGCTCTGTGCAGAGACAACTACCGTACTAGCCTCCTGTATCAAAACAATCGTGCAGATCTGACATCACTCAAAAAGGTATAAACAAAATGGTTGAGGCTTAATCTCGCCCTTCACATTTATGAAGACAACTATAGAGACAACTATAACTATTAAAAGATTTAAATCATTTTAAGTAAAAAAGAATGACAACCACAATCGTATCTATAAACACAAAAGGAAAACTAGTACTGTAATGTCAGAATTCTCTCACACTTTTTTTTATAGAACAACAATAAAACATTTTTGGCCTGGAATAAACAGGTGCATCACTACTATGTACAACAAAATCGTTATAGGGAGTATGCTTGAGAAACTAGGTTGCTTAGGATAAAGGTAAAGATGTCAGCAGCTTTTAACAGACCAATCCAAGTCTGTGCAGAACAACAAACCTTCAAGGGAGTACTTTGGCAGAAGCTACAAGAATAAATGTCATAATAAGACAAACTAATCTGAATCGGCTTCTCACCTTCTTTCCAAAGAGGCCCTGTAAGGCAAACAGAACAGAAATTACTTGAGTAAACTATTCAGCTAAATTTCTACTATTTGAAAATGCAGAATATCAAAGTGACGTACAGGGAGTCCAGGAAAGCCTTTTCGCCCAGGTGGACCACGGGGACCAATATCTCCCTGTGAAAATCGGTCAATTAATTAATTAATTGTTACCCACTAAAAGCAATGCGAAAAGAAAAAGGGAAACAGAACTAACCTGCATGCCTTTGGGACCTATTCGGCCTTTCAGCCCCTGCAATCCAGGATTCCCCTGAAATAAAAGTCAGAAATGTAGTAGATGAACAAGAGATGACTCCTTATGCAATGAATGCTCAGACACTACATGGTATTTCTATTGTCTCTGCCTCTTGTATATAAATTGACATATTTGAATGATTTTGTATTTCAAATCATTTCAACCAACTTTTATCCCCTGTGGTCCAGTTGGCCCCAGTATCCCTCTGTCACCTGGGTGGCCCTTTATGTGAAGGAAAGAAAGAGAACAAGAATGGGTTCAAAATGACACCCCCCCAAAGAGAAGTTATTATATGATTCCCAGGCAACGAGATCTTAATATCTGTGTGGTTTCTAATTGACGTTTCTCAGGAGTTGGTGAAATTCTTAAGCTATGCAATGGACTACTTTTGATGGCCTACATATATTTAAAATAAGATAAACATAACATAGGATGAAACTAATGATCCCTGTGGGGAAATTGGGCAGTTGCAGCAGCAAATAGCAATAAGATACAGTAAAGAAAAATGGAATATAAATAAGAATTGAGTGAATAAGGGTTATATAAACATATGCAACCCACAATTTCAACACTAGAACATGTTAAGTAGAATGTATGAAGAAAATATGGAAATATTACAGCAATATGAGAATGTGCAAAATAGCAGCAGTACACCTTATAGAAACAAAGCTAAAATAATGCAGAATATGTATGATATGAAAATATACCAAAAATGTTAAATATATTCAGTGAAATATATAAGTGGAAAAATTATACATATTTAAAAAAAACATATAACAATGAGATGGATATGAGAATATGAAAAACAAATTTTTTTAAATGTTAAAGGAACTATATGTAAATTTTCGGCAGAAATTTACATTCATTAAGCGTTTTTTATTGCCAATGAGTGAATTCTCTGTAACTAATGAGAACTAATGACACCAGCCTTGTCTCTCTCTGTTCAGCCGTTCAGTCTCTGTATGAGCAGGACTGTGGAGATGGCGGGCCGACATTTTGCGGCAAATCTACTGGATGTGACGTTATGCACGTTCCCGAGCCTGCCTCTCACACAAACACACACACACGGGGCACGCACAAGGCAGGAGCGTGTAAGAGACTGACTGCAGTTCCTCTAACGGTGTCAGTAAGAGTAACAATTTACATATAGGCCCTTTAAAATGTTCATTTGTACCAAGAAAACCTGTCACATGCATGATAGTGTAGTCATGCACTGAATCTCTGACTTTTACCTTTGAACCAGTAATTCCAGTCACCCCCTTCTCTCCTCCCAGCCCTGGGATACCCTATGTCGAGAGAAGAAGTGATGCGGAGGTTTGCATGAACAGGAATATGTTAACTTTAGCAGCAACCTTTACATTATGAAGCTGAACAAACTTGTATACCCTTGGCCCCATTGGTCCAGGAGGTCCACGTTTTCCTTTTGGTCCAATATTACCCTGGGAGATACAATAAGATGTTAGTAATCCACATATTAAACACTGTATCTTCTCAGCATACCGTATTACCTAGAAATCGCACTAAAAGAGATAATTTCTGTGTATGTACAAGGTGAGTTATTCATCTGAGATTTACATAAATAACATGGTGTTGTACCTTAAACCCTGGTGCTCCAGTTTTTCCGCTGATTCCAGGTCGCCCAGGTTTTCCCTGGAACATTAAATCTCTTTAATATCACAAAATGCATCTGCAAGCCAAACTTGGATAGATGCTTATCAATGGCAAGAAATTCTCACGGTTACCAAGTCTGTATTTAACTTACCATCTTGCCCGGCCTGCCAGGCGCTCCAGGAGCTCCTCTGACACCAACATCACCCTTTGGGGTAAGTGAGGGAGGGATTCAATGTAGGAACGTGGTTAAACAACTGAATAAATCACAGGACATGACATTTTTCTTACCGGATCTCCTTCGTTTCCCTCAACCCCCAGTAACCCATCCAAACCGCTAAGGCCCTGAGAACATAATCACAAAACAAGAAAACAATCTTCAACATCATCATGCCATTGATCAAAATATTACTCACCTCAAATGTACTTAACTGTTTAGTTTGCATGTCGTAACATTTAGATTTGAGCACTTATTTCATGTAGCAGTGATGGATTGGGTGGTATGTGTATTTTATCAGTGTGGTCAATAGGGATACTTGCGGGCTTTCCAGGTCTTCCAGCAGGGCCTGGTCTCCCTGGGGGGCCTTGAGCTCCCTAGAAAACAGATTTATTTGATGAGATCAGGGCCCTGTTTTTCAAAACTATTATTTCAGTAATCAGATTGGATTAAATCTGAAAATGTGTTATTTCTAAACGGATAAATGAGATTCCGATCATTCAGATTGGGGTTTGGATTGGGTAATTCAATCCTGCCTTTAATACATCTTAAATATTGTTTCTGCATTTTTCAATAATCAAAGGCAGAGATTAGGATAGCTTTAGGATAGTTTGGATTTAGAGGGCATTATATAGAACCAAGAAATTGTAAAAATAGTAATTAATGTTTACATTATATTAAATGAACAAAACCGTCAATACAAAGACTCAGACCAACTGCCACCATTGCAGCAGGATGGACCAGCTGGACGGTCAGTGAGAGATGCTCTTGTGAACCTGTATTTTTAAAAGGGTCCTTGAGTTACTGAATGAAAACAGTTTACAGAGAAATGGGAAGTTTTGTTTTCAATTATTTTTGCCATCCAATGACTTCCAAAATTCCAACTTTGAATTTAATCTTTAAGTCCTCATGCATTGTATACTTGTGCAGATAAGTGAATAAAAGTAACAGTTTTTCTTCCAGTTCGCCCGTGTCTTTTTGTCCTAACATGTTGTAACATGATTTCCCATCCAACAGATGGCAAGATAGAGGTCGATTCTAAGACGGCATATCTGGATTCTGTAATCTTGATCTTGTGGTATCTGGATCAGAACGATCCTATGTGATCATGTTTTTTTGGGAAAAACTGGGCCCTGGTGTTTATTATGACAGTGAGTTAGTGTGCAGTATGAAACAGAAAAAAAGGAAAAGAAAGAAAAGAAAGCTACAAGTAATTACTGAAACTCACAGTTTCTCCAGGAGCTCCTTTGCTTCCTTTTCTCCCAGGCTGGGCTCTTTTTCCCTTTATAAAGAAAAGGACATGAACTACATCTCAGAATCCAGCCACTCATAAGCATCAAGATCTATAACTAGTAGTTAATCAGAGAGTATGTCACTACTGTCAGGTGAAAACCTTATACCTCCAATATGTCAACTTTTCAAGAATTAAGAAAAGCAGTGTCCATTTTAAACTGATGACCATCATGCATTGTTGAGTATCATACATTTGAAAAGTCCCAAAAGAAATGTACTCAACCCTGAGGGAACCATGTCATCGTTGAATTCAAGTCAAAACAAGATAATCAATGAAATTGTAAAAAGATTTTCACTTGAGACGGCGATGCGTTCCTCTTACCTTCGGCCCCTGAACTCCTTTAGTTCCTAGGTGACCAGGAGGGCCAGCGGGTCCAGGTCGACCTTTAGCACCCGGAGAGCCCGTGAACCCTTTCTTCCCCACTGTCCCCTAAAAAATGCAGTCAGACACTTTGAATGATGCTGTATATGACCAGAGTCTTTACCATAGCGATAGATTCTTTGGGATAGAGAATAATAGAATCAAGTAGAATATTGTTGATACAAAACAGAATTACAAACACTGAGAATTTTAATCCAACGCTTCGAGAGTAAACAAACAGAGTATCTTACCATTGTGCCTCGTGTTCCAGACTCTCCTTTTGCACCCTTCTGACCTTGAAAGCCCTGGGAATGAGAGAGGGGCATACAGAGAAATTACGTCACTGAGGTTACATCCCTATATATGCCATTATATAATGCTTCGTCAGATGACTGATGCCTGCAGGATGCGACAGAAAATGAAATCCCACCATGTCTCCTTTGACGCCTGGATGTCCGAGCTTGCCACTGTTACCATGATCGCCCTGAAATACACAAACACACAGCACAGACAGCATTAAATACCAGTCTAGCACAACAGCTGGACTGATCACACTTGGATCACTGATAGTTTTTTACTGCATCAGAATGAATGAATGGTACATTACACCTTTGGCCCAGGGAGTCCACTTTTGCCATCAACCCCTCTCTTGCCTGGCAAACCCTGAAAAAAGACAGGAAATTCTATTTTATGCGTACTCTTTTGTGAAATGAAAGTCTACAAATAAACATTAATAAAATATTAAAGCAAGTAATGTCAAATAACTCTTATGGGTCAGGACTTAAGTCAAATCAAGTTAAATTTATTTGTATAGCCTGTAATCGCAGTTAAAGTCTCAAAGGGCTTCACACGCCCACAATTTACCACAGCAAATGAAAAATGAAAAACGCCTTAATGTATTTGACATAAACATTATAGGGTAAATATATTAATGTGATGCTAAGTCAAATAGAACTTACTGGTGCTGATGGTCCAATTGGTCCTGGGGGACCTAGACCGCCAGGAGGGCCCTGGAATGACAAAGCCCACAACTAACAGTCTTCATTTCCAGCTCTGTCACATTCAAACAATAACCTATACAGCATCTATTTCAAAAGAAACAGTCTCTGAATCACAGCTAAATGCAGTATATAACTACACCTACATTTTAGGAATACTGTGACACTTGTAAAACAGGTAAGCTTAAGATTTAGAGACAGCTAGACAGAGCTGGGTTTGGTATTAGTTGCCCCCTTACAGCATGGTGGACTTCATTACAGACCAAAGAATCACAGTCTGCCACTCACATTGTGTCCCCGGAGCCCCTTCTCCCCCTTGGCCCCTCCCGCCCCAGTGTTGCCTCCTGGTCCGTACTTCCCAGGCATGCCTGATGGACCTCTGGTACCTGGCTCACCCTGTGAACGTATCAGCAATATCATCATCATTGGCACTTTTGTCCGTTCCTAAGTCCAAGTTTAAGACTAAAGGAGACCGGACTTTTGCCGTCAGGGCTCCTA
>OMLI01016965.1:0-12946 GCA_900302605.1 Rondeletia loricata
CAGGAGGCCCGGCAAGCCTGGCGGAGTCAACAGCCGACCCTGCTCCAGCAGTCTGAGGACGCTGCATGTCGCTGCTGTTTCTGAAACAACCGAACGCAGCTCCGAGTCCTTGCCCTGGTCCTTCTTCTGCTTAGTGCGCCGATTCTGGAACCAAACTTTTACCTGGACAGGGACACAGACAATAGAAAGAGACATTAAACCACAATCCAGCAAACAAAAGTTAACCCATAGTTTATGTATACATTTTTGTAGATAATTTTTTGGTCATTTTTCCTTTACTGGATTGGTTACAGCAGGGAGAGACAGGAAAGATTGGGAGAGGGGGATGACATGCAACAAAGGACCAGGGTTGGATTTGAACCCAGGATGTTGTGGTTACATCGTATACATGTTAGCCAACTGAGCCCCCATGTACACATATTTTTTTAAACATTATTTTGGGACTTTTTTCTTTTCATAGATATAATAGAGAGAGACAGGAAAGATGGGACAGAGAGAGGGGGATGACAGGTCTGGGATCGGATTTGAACCCAGGACATCACAATCATGTGGTGTGCACCTTCGTCAACTGAGCCACCAGGACACCCCCCCAGTTTATGTATATTTATATAGAAAGGTGCTACAGCATATAGTTATAGCAGAAATATAAAATTTGCTGTAACTGTTCATAACAACACTATTTTTAAGAAAAAAAACAAAACGTTTCTGTTAATGGTGGTAGAGTAGTAATAAAACAGCCTTGAAATAGTTCACATTCATGGACACTAACTAGAAAAATAACTGATTATAGTGTAATCTGTTAATCTTATTAGTGAGGAAAGAATTACACCATGAGCTAGTTTACAACAGCACATCTTCATAGATTAAGCTGATTCAGTCAGTCCAACCATATCATTGTTTTTATGCAACGCCTTTGTTTGCAAGCTAACCCCCCTTACGCTCCACCCACACACACACTTTCAAGTACGCACTATATATGTATGCAGGCATGCTCACACACTCGCACACACACACACACACACACACACACACACACACACACACACACACACACACACACACACACACACACACACACACACACACGCACACACGCACACACACACGCAAGTGGTCTACCAGGTAATGATTGTAGACTTTGATTGCAACCAAAAGCTGCAGTGATTTCATTCAATCATGGGGAAGAGGACCCACTGTGCTGCTTAAATATCCCAACATTCAGTCAGTTAATTCAATTGAAGTGCACTTAAAAATAGCCTTCACACATAAACTACTTCTTATCTTTCTCAACTTCTAACACTATAAAGCTCAAACCATGAATTGGGTGCCAAAATGGGTCAGGAAGAGAAATACCATATGTGTAACTCCTAACTGACCTATACAGCCTCTAGGCAGTCTATGAAAGAATAACACCTTTTACACTTCAAATAAATCTTTTTATAAAGGACAGTGTGATGATATGCTCAGGTTATACCTCACTAGCAATCAAACAGGTAGATTTCTCCATAGAAAATTCTAACTTTTTGACTATTTTGAGATCTTGTGGGACTATATCCCATATATCTTAGCAGCAAAAGCGGTAATAGGCGGGTGTACATCCAGCACTGGCAACATATGGAGCATAGGGGCAAAAACTAAAAATTGAGTACACAACACAGGTCACTAAATTCCCACACCTAGAAAGAAGCCATTGATTGAACTGTGGCAAGAGCACAAACCTTCTAACTTCACACGTTCAATAAAGTAATTAATCTGTCTCAACATATCAATTTTGTTATTTTTAAATATCCATAATCAAAAAACATATTTATGATAGTTGAATGAATGGCAAAAATGAAAAAAAAATTTGAAGTCACTGTTTACTATGTGACTTGGAAATACTACGGATTTTCGAATAAGTCTACGAATAAGTCTCCTGCAATCATATCTGATTGCTTTCATATGGCCCATAATTAGAGTACATGTACCAATCAGTAGCGAGCCTCTAGCTCAACATTGCTGCTAGTCCAATCACATCAGATTTTTTGCCATCATTTCAACAGCCAATTTAACTCTTCACCAACTGTTACAAGCATTTTATCTCAGGAAAATATGCTCTACGACCAATATTTTCTGTTTCCAACATATAAACTGCTCAGAAGGAACACCATTTCAGAGGATACATTCTCAATGCATAAAAAAGGTGAAGCCGGTAGCTCAAACAAAGATGATTGTGCACACTTCAGAAAATGGCTGTCATTCCTTAATTAGTGCCTGGGAACAAAATGTTAATTTCATGATGCTGTCATTAAAGGGCACTTCATCAGGACATGAAGCAGACATTGGAAGAAAATCCAAACACCATTGTCCTGGCTGTTATCTGCATTACCTTTATGTTATTATGAAACAAAATAACATCCCTTGTGAATTAATTAACTTGTTTTGAATGTATGTGAAAAAGAAAAGCAGCAATTGTGTTGGTCAAGTGGGAAAGAGAAACAAATTAAAACAGAACGCGTATTAAAGATTAGTCAACTTAAAGCAAATGTTACATACATTTTGCATAGCATTATTATAAACAAAATAAAACTTCAGTGACTTTGTTGTACAAAAACAAATGGGTTAACGTCCTGCTTAGGTGTCATTTGGTGTGAAAAGGCTGTTGTTTCTTTGCGACTATCTGAGCCGAGGTCTCCCGCTGACCTCCGCTCAAAGTCAACCTCGTTTAGCCTCAGTGAAACATTCATGGTGGGTGCTACAAACACATTTACACCGATAACTACGCTGATAGTGCCATTAGCCAGCTTGCAGGATCAAATGAATAACTAAAACTCCCGCTGAAAATATGTCGGCCAAAGCTTTAAAGCAGAGAGCTGGGATTTCCCTGAAGTCAAAATTATACAGGGTGACCGAGTGACTCGCTTTGGTATCTGGTGTCAAACACAGAGTGCAAATCCAGTTCACCCACAGTGGGCGTTGCATGACCTTTCGCTGACCCCAAAGCTAGGCATGAGGAGGAAAAGCTGGTTTTTTCCTAGAACTATACAGTTTTCTTTAACTAAATGAATAAGCATTGCTCTGGTATCAGTGTATGCTATTGTGGTTATGAAACTGACATCAACACAGCGGTGAGCGAGGTAATTTTTAGCAGCTTCAGGCGCTAAAATGAAACACTCATAACCTATATTAACACTAGAAAGGCCAATGGATTTTGGAGGTCTACGAGAAAGCAGACAAGTCGTCCATTTAAGGGGGTAAATATAATTAGAACTAGTATGTCCTTGTGTGATTTTGAAAATCTAACAACAATGATTTGTACATAAAGTGTGTCTAGGAAAAGTCATGGAGGGACATTTTGAAAGCTGAGATATTTCAATGCGAAAATCCAAAACAGCAGTGAACTGATGGCAGCTTGGCTTTCTAGTGTTAAAATAGCACTGAGCTGCTATATGAGCTACTACAGTATATCAGAGCTTATTTGTCTGTATCAAAATTATTTAAGTATTTATGTATATGTTTTATTTATTTATTTATTTAACCTTTATTTTACCAGGTAAGACCCATTGAGATCAGTGATCTCTTTTACAAGGGAGACCTGGCCAAAATAGCATCATCCTAATAATGAGTTGTACCAATCCGTGTCTCTATTGTGTCAAGGCTTAAATATACCTCTTAACCCGTCACGTCTCATTCAACTGCATCTCCCCTTCATGACTGAAATGGATTTAATAGATAAAATCAATAAGGGATCATCACTTTCACTTAGATTCACCTGGTCAGCCTATTTCAAGGAAAGAGCAAGCGGTCCTAATATTTTGTGCCTTACAAACATGGTTGTCTTATGTAAAAATAGATGGTTATATTCAATTTCAAATGGTAAAATTGACTGTAATAGGTAGGCAAGGAAAGGAAATAGCAAATAAAATGCACATGATCTGAAATCTTGGATATCGTTTAGATTAGTGCTGCGTCAATTAAAAACAAAAGCATCCACACTGTCTTTTGCACTCCATTATCCAATCCTCTATTAAACCAATTTATTCAAGTTTGCATGGAATAAATTGGTTTCATAGAGGACTGGAAAATTGCACACTGTAAGAAACACTGTAAAAGTATAATGTGTACATTCCAGTGATGTGTGCTGCATTACCTGAGTTTCAGACAGATTGAGCTGGCGGGCCAGTTCTGTTCGCTCCCTCCCAACCACATACTGGCACCTCTGGAACTCCATTTCCAGCCGGTAGAGCTGCTCTGCGGTGAAGGAGGTCCGGGTTCGCTTGGGCCGGTCCAAATCCAAGCCCTTTGGCAGGATGATCTCTCGAATAGAGCCTTTAGCATCTGCAAGCACAAACCAACTGGAGCTATGATTCAACAAAGTTTTATCAAAGAGTATAACAAAATAAGAACAGAGAACAGATAAATGAAAAATATTCCTAGACTGTAGTCTTTGTGTGGTATTACTTGTCTGTTTATTAGCTGAAGCATCAACGCCACAATCATATTATTATTATTATTATTATTATTATTATTATTATTATTATTATTATTATTACTGAATCACATTTCTCTAATTCTGATTTTGCTATCACAGGTTAAATTTAGGCAAATTGTATTTAGGCTAAATGTAACTCAATGTACTTGTGGATTGGGACACAAATACCGTAAGCTTAAATTAAGCATATATATATATAAATATCTCTAAAAAAGCTTATATATATAAAAATCTGTCAACCTAAATTGCTAATCAGTACAGGTACCCACATTTTAAATAATTAATGGATAACTATCAATCCAGAAATATATACTACATTTTTTAACATTGGATGGAATATGTCAAACCTTTCTGATTTGGTTTAAATTAAGTTGAGGTGTCTTCAGATATTTTGGGGCTAATAAATATCCGCTAATTTGTGGACAGTTATTAAATTATCCACTGATATGTGAAAATTCTGTACAAACTTATTAAAGTTTAAACAAATTAAAATGACTTTCAGTTAATTTATGTAATACATACTGAAGTGAAGCAAACTGAAGTGGTTGCAATAATTATTTGTGATTATTGACATAGAAGCTGGAAATAAGTATTAAAGAGTACATATATCCAATAAAAATACTTGAATAGAAAAAACTGATTTTTCTCTACATTCTGTTTAGTATGCCTGTCCTATGTCATTATATCTTGTGTAACTAATCCCATGTTGTTAGAGAAGTTATATTTAGGGTTTGTTTTCAAACACTCTCAATGTTGGACCAACACTGCATCAAAGAAATTACATAAATTATCTGTAAACTCTCCAGCCAACTGGCACTCATGTATGCAGTTCCATAACTGACTAATTTATTGACACTGACATATCTATCAAAACAAATATTGCAATAATTTATTTTATATGCTTTTATATTTATGATTATAATATCTATTATTATCTAAAATGTGTATATGAGCAGATATAAAACCTATATGTGTTATTCTTAAAATACCTGGACATTTATACATTTAAATTTACACAAGAGGAAAAATAAACAATCAATGGCTCATTCAAGGATCATTTAACATTGCTTTATAATGCAGATATGAAATCTGAAATGAAACAATTCTAGTTAATCAAAATGCTTTCAAGAAAGGACAATGAAACATGGCTGAATATAAAATGAAAGTTGTTTATTAATTCCAAAATGCAAAAAGTGTTAATGCAGCACGTATGCCCTAAACATCATTTGTAGCAAAGATAAATTGCTTTAAAAATAATAAAAACGTTTGCCTGACAAACTCTTTAATATTTTTATGTTGCCGTAATTGTACTCACACCAAAAAATTCCCCGGAAGTTGCAAGCAAGACTAAAGAGCACAAGCAAGATCATACCTAATTTCCCTCTAAGTGGGCTCCAGGTATGTGAATGAAGCAAAACTAACATAATCATAACTAATTTACAGTTAAGAGGAAATTTTGCTATAAACTGCCAGTCATAATTTCTAATAAAAATCCTCCCTAAATAAGGAAATCCAATTAATTAGAAAAGCATGATTTTAAAACTTTGTTGCTAACAGGATGCGCCCTCAATTTCCTCACTCTATAATGCCTGCCAGGCAGTACTGTGAATCTTATAATGCTTTAAGCAATCTTCTTTCCTCAGACGGATGTGTATGAACTCCTAAGTCCCACACTACAAGTTATTAGAAAAGCCTCACCTCGGACAAGAATTCTCCGACAGTAGTCCGGGTCCCCTGTGCTCCCCCTGTTCTTCTCGCAGTTGTCCACGGTCACAGAGGGGGGAAATGAGTCTTGCTGCTCCTTAAGGAAGGTCTTAGACAGGCTGCCCTGGGAGTCCTTGCCATCTTTCCCCTCCTTTAGTCCATTCTTCAGCACCATCCCTTCCGTCTCTTGGTTGTACCTGACCTCCATGCTCAGTTTATCCTCTTGGACCTTCCGCTTGTCCGCCTCTTTTTTTCCCTTTGTCAGGTGAAAAAACCCCCAGAGATTACGGAGAATACGGCACACCGGATCGTCTGGACAGTGTGGGTTTTAGTTTCAAAACGGCACCTTTCAGCAGGGCAGAGTCAGCTACCTAATGTTCGGTGAAACACTTCCCTTGCCCAGGAGCCCTGTTATCGCCGACCAAACTCCTTTGCCCAATGATCATGGACTTCTCAGTGAAACTCAACAGTGATTTAATGCCCCCCTTGCCTTGTTACATAGACATCAGGCTGATAGATGATCTCCAAATAATTAGAGCACTCGCCGTTTCAATTGATTACGGTAATTTTGCTGCCTCCACATTTGCGTAACCTCATGAATACACAAAATTGTTTGGGGAAATAGATCAGGTCTCGATAGAGGGGTTCGCTCGTCCCGTCCCCCTCAGTTCGCCTGCTCTCCCAGGGAATCAAGACAAATGATTGGTCTTGTCTCGCAACCAAGCATAACTAAACCCCACATGAACACACACAATCACAGGGGTACGACTCTTCCAGACCTGAAAAAAGTTCTTGGGCGCTTCACTCTTCCATCCACAGAACATGGCCGGCCATTTTCCCTCCGACTTTTCACACTGCACCTGACTGACGGAGCACGACGGCGAACTTTGATCACGTTTCCCTTTGGATCTCTTGGCAATCAACGGAATTCTGCAATGTGCAGACCTCGCCACTATGCTAGGCAAGAGAGAGAGGGAGAGAGAGAGAACAAGAGAGAGAGAGAAAACAAGGGAGAGGATCCACTTCGATCAAAATTTATGAAGCCAATGACGACCCAGCCAGTTTCAGAAATGCAAAATGCTGGGCTCTGCTTTAATGGGAATTGTGTTAAAGTTTCCTGTGTCGTCCTGCATCATTTCAGCGAACAGCGGCTATGGAGAGCAACCCATTGAGGTCCTAGTCACTAATGCCACATCCCTCAGTATTCATGTTTGCACCCCAGAAGCTGTCTGCAGGTCTCATAGTCTTAACCTACGCATCTAAAAAACACAAAAAGGGGAACAAAACTTGTCATTAGTGCATAGACTGCCTACACTCTCTCTCACACACACATACCCCTGGAATGGCCCCTACCCCTCTCCACCACTCGCCTTCCAGTCCACTACCCACCCACCAACTCGTAGCTATTTTCATTGTCAGTGCAACAATATCTCTGAACACAGCAGTGGCCAGTAATCCAATAAGACCATTGATTAGGCTACAATGATTCAATTCAAACCAATGACCTAGTGCAAGGAACATTCTCTGGCCCTTCTTGTCACCTTAGCCGGCCAGAAGCCCTCTTCAGGCTGCCCCCCTCCCTGAGTGCCATTCATGCCTTTATGGGAAACAGAGAGGAAAAGGAGTGAAAGATGGCAATTATCTAATTGGACTATTAACAAACAATTCTGTGAGTGTGGCTGCCCGGCAGCAGTCTCGGGGTGGGTTTAAGGGCCGCATGTTGGACTAACTTTATTCACTGAGTGTTTGGGGGGCTGCTGCTTGGAGTGGGGAAGGAGCCATTGTTTGAGAAGGGTAAAAAGGGAGCTATAAAGGGAATGACTAAAGGGGATCTGGGCGTCTCAAGCTGTGGTGCAGAACCCCAGCCTGGGAAATAGATTGAGGATGCAGCGTTTTGGCCTCTCAGCTCCACACAATAACTGAAAAGGAGAAAAGGCTGTGTTTGATTGCTAAATCTAAAAAGATATCACACACCCAGTGCAGCAATGTGCGAAGATTACAGCGTGCATATACCAGCATGTAAACCTTTTCATACCACACACTATTGAAGTAATGTGTGTACTTTGTTGAATTTGATCAAACACACAAGACACTTATCTGTTGCAGAATATTTCTCACAGTAAAACTGTGTTTCAAGGAATAGAAGTTTAATATATATATATAAAAAATGCAAAAGACGGATGAAATTGCACATTCTGTATTAGGCTTGACTATATTCCTTATTTACAATAGAAACATCCAACATTTGAGGCAAACACAGAGATTTACAATGGCCAAACCACCACAGGTCAGCAGTGAATCACGAACATTATCATCACTATCACAGTCATCACGTTTAATACAACAGGGTTCAGTGACATTGTTTGGTACACTGAACAATGTGCCGTGCTGGAACGTGAACCTGCCTGGTGGAGATTTCATTATGCTTCTATCCATCAAAACCGGAAATCAAAGTTGTCCTCTAAACAAATGTAATGCCTGGTTAGAAATCAATGTGTCTTACAAACCAGGGTCCCAGGAAATCAAATCAAACCCCAAACTGCTCCAATTGGCCAGACTGAATGAGGGAGTGAAATTTCAAGCTATTTCCAAGATGGAAATGGTTATTGTTGTCACAGGACTTGTATTTCCAATGCCTTCTCTTCTGCCATGGCATAGGCACTTCTACTGTAGCATCCATAAATAGTCTGTTAACACAATGGGAAGCAAACTACAAAAACTAGCATGTGCTTAACAGGCTATTAAAGGCCCTATATGTAAGTTTTCGGCCGAAATTAACATTCATTTTGCCTTTTTTATTGCCAATGAGTGAATTCTCCGTAACTAATGAGAACTAATGACACCAGCCTTGTCTCTCTCTGTTCAGCCGTTCAGTCTCTGTATGAGCAGGACTGTGGAGGTGGCGGGCCGACATTTCGCGGCAAATTTACCGGATGTGACGTTATGCGCGTTCCCGAGCCTGCCTCACACACACATACACACACACACACACGGGGCACGCACGAGCCAGGAGCATGTGTAAGAGACTGACTGCAGTTCCCCTAACGGCCACTGTCATACACTGTCAGTAAGAGTAACAATTTACATATAGGGCCTTTAATGCCTAATTACTAAGTTCCCTCTTTGTAGTCCTGTTATTTTTACCCAAAGCTAATGCTACTTTCTGGCAAAGCCTTTTAGGTTCTCTAATACAAGGTAAGTTGCTGTGCCTTGGAGAGCCTTGCCATGTTGTCGTTTAGACAACATGGCAACTCAAGATGAATGGCTACATTCAAAGCTCTGCCTTACGTTTACAAATGTGGTGATTACGTTCCACAGTAAGAGAAAAAGCTGTTCTTGAACTCTCTAAATAAAGCGCTTGTTTCCATCTATGGTGGAGGACTACATTGGCAGCTGAGCTCGAAAATTGTCGTGTGCTGATGGTTTTCCAGGCAAGGTTTTTATTCCTGCCTTTTTTTCCTGGTCCAAAATCCTTGATGCATTATAATAGTGTGCTTGTGGTTACTGATGGTATTGTGAAAACAAACTTTCCTCCCAATTAAAGTTGTTGAGGTTTACACATTACGCAGAGGCTATAAGTATGAGTAGTTCTGACAACTGAGCTAATAATTGGGATTAATGGTTTTATGTGTTGGGTTGTGGTGGTGGACACCATATGTTCTCAGGCTAATGACAACTCTTTTGTTTATGGGCACTGAGGGTTTTCAGCTAATCTGTTCAGCTAATGTGTTATAGACAAGAGACACGTTTATGCCATCGGTTGTGGAACCAATGCTGTTTTACCTCAGGGGTCCAATGATGTAATAATTGGATGAGAACCTGAAGATGTATACAAGTCTGTGTTGAAAAAGACACAAGTACAAATAACAGGCCTTGATTGTTAAATCATGCCTTGTAACGTTTCATTTCTCAGGGCCTGAATAAATCTTGCCTTCAAGTCATTTAACAGGAATAAGTAAGGATAATTGTGCCCAAATTATACTGTATCCTAGCATAGCTTTACCATGAGGCCCATTCTGGACTCCCTTTTGTGAGCTTGTTTCAGGGACAGAAAAAAAGAAAGAGAGAATGAGGGAGAGATGAAGAGTGAGTGGACCATTTCCAATAGGTAAGCCTTCATTCACACAGTGTGCTGGTCTCTCAGTGGTTACTGTTCAACAACTGTACACTACATAATCGGTACAACTCCCAGCAGGAATAATCTGCTGTAATTCTGTACCACGCAACACAGTTAAAATGAGGTTAAACAGAGAGCAGTGCTGCCTCACAGAGTTAGGCTTCCCGTGTTTCCAAACACTCCCAAAAGATTTGCCCTGCTAAAAAAATCCATCTGTGGTCTGACAAATGGTATGTTGAGTGGTGAGAGAGGGGAAGAAAAAACATGATTTATTTTCAAAGCTTTTATGGTGCTTTCCATTGTTCCCCTCATGCTTTAGTCTGGGTGCACACACTATGACTGACAATGGGGACATAACTGTTGCAGAGATACAAAAGAACTGCTCAAATTACACCTGTGGCAATTACTACAGCAAGGTGCTATCTGTGGGACAAAAGAGTGTTATCTAAAACTACTCATGGAGAATGTGCAGAAAAAAATAAATTACTGCAAAGGCTTTGTTGCAGCTTTTAGGCTGTCTGGTATGTCACACATAAAATATTGTATTGCCAACAGCAGATTAGTACAATAGCACTGAGATGTTTTCTGTATGTTTAACATAGCAGTACATCTAATAAATATAAATCACCAGTAAGCTATACATTAGTCAGTCTGACATTTCTGTTTTTTTATTAAGTCCATTAAGAACAGGATTTTCTTCATCTAAATTCTCTTCATTGCACGTCATTGTGTAATAAGACAATTGTGCTAATGTAAGCCTTGCTGAATTCCAGTGCTGTGAAGTGATGTAACACAACACTTTGAATGCAAACAGCACAATTGTTTCCTTCAAGAGATATCATTGGGAGCCAGAGCACACAATAGAGGCTGGAGCCATCATGGAGATCCATTGGAGAATTGGTTGCGCGCAAATAATGTCTAAATATATAACAACCAGGCTACAAAAAGAGAAATACCTGAAAAAGATTGTTGTGGTGTGGGTGTAGGTCAATTCAGTAATGTTAAGGCGCAGTCAGACTATGCACCAAAGTATGTGAACAATTGCTTCGCCTCTCATTCACTTCCATTGAAAACATAATTTCCAGTTGCGAAGTTCACTGAGTTCACTGAGTTCCTGCGAATTCGCACAGCCAGCTGAATTCACACAGAAATGCTGCTTTTGGAATGTTGACCTTTGAAATAAAAGCCAACATGGCGTCTCTAATTTTATACAACACTGCTCTAGCAGAGTACAAAGATAAGCAAAGAAGAGTTGCAGTGTGGGTTGCAGTCCATCATGAGGCATGACTAGATGTTACCCTAGTGATACTAGCTAGCTATTATACAATTAGCTAATAGCTAACTAGCTACCACTCGGCACCAGCCCGCCCTATCACACGTGATATATCCTTTTTCGTTGTGAAGAGCAAAGGTAATTTGTTGGGCGAAATCAGATGTGACCAAGCCGTTATAAGTGTAAGTGAATGGCCTGATACAGTAGATTTATTTCCAAATTGATGTTACTGTGACACAGTAAAACACCCTCAATTGTAGCTTGAGAAGAGTCAGCTCAGTTAACCTGAACAAACAGTTGGTATTTTGCTTTGTTAGCTAGCTAACTAGCCAGCAGGCTAATTTAGCAATGCAACTTAACTTAATGTTAACATGAGACTACTAGCCACTACTAACCCTAACTTATATTAGATACATTAGCTAGTGCAAAAATCAGATGTGTTTACAATAGGACAGTGATGGTTAGCTGACCAGCTACTAAGGTTATTAACAAGCTGACATTGATTATCTAACAAAGTCAGTCAGATGCATCAGTGATGAAATTATCAGTTCCCAGTTAAAAACAGCACAGGAATTGACCATGTTAATTCTGTTGAGACGGCGAAGTCGTAAGTTTAGAAACAAAATCAGTCTTTCATAGCCAGTTGCCCAAGAGCTGAGGACCTCCAATATGGCCGCCAGAGGGTGTTATGTCACCTGAAATCCCTATATACTGTAGGCTCCATGTGAAAACAAGGTGTCGGTTTATATTCCTCTCACTGCCGCATAACTGAAGGCAGCGTGGACGCTTGCGATTTACAGTACAATGAGGTTCGTTGGAGGGGACCAATCATTTTTATACAGTATACTTCCAGGACGTATACTGCACACCAGAGATGCTCACAAGTCATTTTATGCAAGTCCAAGTCAAGTCTCAAGTCTTTGAGCTAGAGTCCAAGTCAAGTCTCAAGTCTTTGAGAGACGAGTCTGAGTCAAGTCTCAAGTCTTTAGTCACGAGTCTGAGTCAAGTCTCAAGTCTCTTGGTCCTATTATACATTATTGACCAATATTTTGTAGGGCAGCACAATAAAAAAAAGAAAGAAAAGGAAACTGCAATATTGACTAGGCCTACTGGAATGTCCAGAATGCACAAGATTGCATTTTTCTTTATTCAGAGGAAATACTGTTTCAGATGGTCCCATAAACAAGGAATTAGTGCTGTGCAGAATCCTTGGCCTGTGAAAATCAAGGTGCACATCAGAGAAAACCAGTAACCCTTCTTTTTACAGTCACCCTAAGTAGTAAGTATCATGTATTTGCCAGGTAAATACGTGATAAGAAAATAAGTAGGCTAAGTACTGATAATTAATAAGTGATAACTAACTTTAACTAAGTAGGTACAT
>OMLI01016978.1:0-16993 GCA_900302605.1 Rondeletia loricata
TTCGAGACATGGCTTAAAGCTTAATAGAATACTTTAATACATATAACTGTTCTTACACATGATGAGCGCTAGCGGCAACTGCAATGCATTCGTATCCTTCCCGTGTTTAAGTCCTTGTTAAACTCCGGAACTGGAACACACTTCCTACCGGAGTGGCACAGTGTGGTGCTTTGCATTGACCATATATGGTTGAATCTGGGCGTGTAGGGGGCGGGATATGAGAATGATCCACGTGCGCACTTTTCTGACTTATCAAGGTAAGATTTCCTAAATGTGTGCGTACGCACGGTTTGATAGGTCTGATAATTGTTTTGCTTACGCCATTTTCGGCTTTTGGGAGTACGTACACTTTTAGTAAGAATCCTACGCACTGTTTGATAAGTGAGGCCCCTGAGCTGTTCCTGAAGGCTTGCTGGAGACCAATGGGCCAAACTCAAAACATTGGAGTAGTCCTTTAAGACGTTAAATGACGTTGTTGAAAAGTGTTCCCTTTGTAAAGACGAATATGTAAAAGAACTCCAGCGTGCACTAGTGTAAAAAAAATAATAATTATGATCATTATTACTCCAGACCGGCCCTCTGAATATCCTGTTCTATGCTGGTCGTGAAAGATGTCAATCTTTTTATTTTAGCATTTTTAGAGTATTTTAAAGCAGTTTTGAGATGGGGTATTTATTGAGTGAATCTGGCATTGAATTTCTCACTTTTTCTTTCGTCGTCGTTTTCTAATCTTTCAGCATACCAAAATGGTTAGCTTCGTAAAGTTTGCACTGCAGTTCATTTGAGATTAACTATTTTTGTGTGTGTGCGAATGTTTTTACTTGATTTAATTTTAAAACACACTGTACAGATAACTGATTTCGTTTTTCTTCTATGCCTATATTTACTTTTTGTACATGCTTTGACTTGAATGTTAGAGAGCGGTTTAAGGGGACCCAGCGTGCAGATTTGACTTTGTATATGTACTCATCCACTGCTGAAGGGGATGCTGTGTCAATGAGAGGCCAGCCAGGAGGGTGTAAATACTGTAAGAAATACTGTGAAAATCTGACTGTACAGTGATCCTTCACACCTCTGTAGGAGTGGCAAGGAGAGTTATTTAACATTTGTCAGTAAATATTTCCATTAAAATGTCTAAATTGAAACAATAAAAAATTGTGCTTTTAATTTGTCCAGACTCCACACTGAGTCTCTTGGTTATAACAAAAGCAATGTTAAATTCTCAGGAAATATCAGAAGTGCTGGTAATCCATGGAATTACTTGTATATTCTGTAGTTAAAAAAAATTGAGATGAGGTTTGGTTTGTCGGATTAGCTGCTGTCAACACTCCAGTTTCTTCCCATGTTTCTCCCTGCTAGATGACCCTGGTCTTTGGCCCTGAGAGGAGTTAGGAAGGGGAAATCCACTTCAAGTGCACCATATTAGCCCAGGAATTGAGTCTTGAGGCACACCACATGTGTCAGTGAGGCAGAAGAGACAATTGCCAACATTTTCTGTTTGACAAATCCCAATTTATTGATATGTCAATTAGAATACCACAATCAATTGTGTTGAAGGCTGCATGTACTGTAGGTACTCGTCAGAATCTGCATTCATCAGCAGATTAGTAATCTTGGGAAAGGCAGTTTCAGTATAATGATGTATAAAAAAACATGCCAAATTGTTTCCATTTTTTTCCCACCACAATATTTTTCTCAATATTTTAATGATCAAAGTTAACTTTGAAATAATTGTGAACTGATGGATCAAGGGAGGGTTTTTTTCAGGAGAGGCTCAACACCTGATCTTAAAATGGTGAAGAATTTAACCATTGGAGAGAGAGCTATTCACATTAGAGAACAAGCTGGAGCCTACAGCTCCCATAATCTCTGAAGAAATTGGGAATAATAGCCAGAGGACTGGAGGATGGTCATATAAGTGATACAGTATCCAGTCCCACAGTGAAACGGGCTTCAAACGTGAAAAGTAGCTTATCAAGTTTAGACTGGCAGGGTAAATCAACAAAAGAAACCAGAGGAGCAATCTTTGATCTGAGACCATCAACATGTTCAACTAAATATCTTAAAAACCTAACCTTTCAGGATTAATGAGGCAACAAATGGTAATGAATAAGAACGTAACATGCAGATTAGCAGTAATAAGAAAAATCTGTGGCTGTTGTGACTTTGATTTTTGATTCTAGCAGGTTAAGTCCTTCATCTGCAAGTAATGGACATGAAGCATGGTGGATTTTACCTTCACCCAGTTCTACTATCCCTCTTAGCTCTGTTGTCATTTATCCAGGGGGATCGTTCAGCCATAGATCTTTTTTTATTTATTTTTTACATTCATAGTGAATGAGCATAGTGGATTAAAACATTTCAACAAGGTGTTTGGGAAAATCGAGCCATGCCTACAATCAGATTTTAACAAATTAAGCAGACTATTTATCAGAGTTGCTCATAAAGTTTAGCAGCCGCCTTGTAAACAGTATAAAAGATAATACAGTGGTGACACGTTATACTGAATTTGAAAACTCCTTGAGGCGTTATCGAGCCTATATGAATGTAAAATCACCTGCAATATAGAAAGTGAAAGAAGTCGTCATTCAGCACAACTGAGGATAGAGAATTCTGACAGGAAACTAGCAATTGGTTTGAATGAGGGTTCTGTGGTTAGATAACACACACAAGCACCACAAAGTTGGAAAATTCACTAACCGCAATGGGACTACATTAAAAATGTTATTTTGAAGCAAGGCGTCCAAAAAGGCCACTTATCTTGGGGAAGCTGATTAACTCAATCAGGTTCCAGCCAAGAGTACAAAATCCAAGTTAGCAGAGGAAATGAAATCATTTAGAATAAAATGGTTGGTGGAGGATGATCTCTTATGCATAAGGGCCAGTTTGACATTTTGATTACCAGCTTTTTCTGGAGGGGCTTGCATGGTAGTCCTGAGACTGAAGATTGGTACCAGCAGTCCTACAGAGTGGGTCAGAGGGTCGACGGTCAGTATGGTCTGGTTGGGAAAACTAGCTTTGAACAGAGCACTGGAAGAATCCTTTAAAATCATTAACCAAGATTATGATGATGTGTTTGGATTGTGATGACTCAGTTTACATGGGTTGTTAATTTACTTTCAAGTTTTCCATCAGCCCAGATATCTAAAGAAGAAATACCACATGGACGAATATGCTGTTATGCTGATATAATGCAGAAGAGCATGGACAGGCTGGAAAGAGCTGAGGTAGTGCGTTACCCTGGGAACTTCCTCTGGGAGACTTGAATTATGGAGCAAACTAATTACTGAACCACCCAAGGCCCATGGAGAGAGAGAGACACACACACACACACACAAATGCAATTAACACAACCAATTTATTGTCTTAACAAAAAACACAAAACTTTGAAAACATACAGAAAATGTACACCTTTAAATTACACAGGCTCTTATAAACAAAATAAAGTCTATCTATATTTACATCAGCAGGGGTGATGACAGGTGACTCAGCATGTCTCCACTAAAATAAGATAAACATTTTCCTCTGATATTCATCTCTATACACAAACCCAGCATCTTTACTCTACACAGCCCTAATCAAGTAAGGGGATCTCCTTCTGTAGGATGTGCACCGCCCCAAGGTCTGAAATTTGAATTTTCCCCTTTTTAATTGTTAAAGTTGCAGTCTAAAAGGTGGATTGACCCCAGTGCTATCAAAGGAACACACCAAGTTTTTGGTAGATTGTCCCATTTGTCAACATTGGTCATTAAGTGATGAGAACATAGACACCAAAATCATCCATGTGTCCCTGGAAGTGTTGCCAACTCTCTTCCAAGGAGAGTAGCTATTGGCTGCTCAATACGTCGCTAGAAGTCACCAGATGACATCATGCACTAATTTGCATATGGCCATATTTGCTCCAGCCCCCAGCTCTTAGCAGAGGGAGGGGCTGCGCTGTGTATGGGAAGTGCTGTCACTCCTCAGACCTTTTTGAATTAGCCAAGCAAGTAGCGCTAATTTAACTGCAACGGCATCAGCCGTACCGATTTCTCACCAAATGCTTTGGGAGTCAACACAATTACATTGAGTACATTGACATGCACACCAATACCCCAATTACTGGGGGTAATCAACTTAAGGCAATATTTTGATTACAAGTAACGCAATTTCTCTAATAACCCGGTTTACATGGATTCATTTAATAATCAGTGTACTGCTTGTCACTGCACTACGGAAGCCGAGAGCGGCCATGGTTGCTCATATTTTTTTTAGTGTCCTACTATCACTCAACATAGTGTATGCATGTTGGCATGGAGCCTGGCTACTATCACTCAATATAAGGGCTTTTCACACAGCATACACTTAGCCTTGGGTTATCTTTCTGGGGTTAACCTGCAGAGCAGGGTCAGCTAGCCCTGGGCTAAAGTCAGAGTTATCCCACTTTGCAATTTGCCTGTGTGAAATGTTCATTAGCCCAGGGCTAAGTGCTGTTTGAAAAGCCCTATAGTGTATACTAAAGTGTTAGCATGAAGCCTGCTATCACTCAACATAGTGTAAAGTGTTAGCATGGAGCCTACTATCACTCAACATAGTGTAAAGTGTTAGCATGGAGCCTGCTATCACTCAACATAGTGTAAAGTGTTAGCATGGAGCCTGCTATCACTCAACATAGTGTAAAGTGTTAGCATGGAGCCTGGAGCCAATGATCTACCGGGGACACAAGGATGATTTTGGTGTCAATGTTCTCATCAGGTAAGTTGACCAATGGGACAATCTCCCCAAAACTTGGTGTATTCATCTCACATTGGGTAGTACTATCACAATAACAGCCCGTAACCATCAACTGACCCTTTCTCCATCTCTGTATCCACCACAGGACTGAAACAGCGTGACTGAAACATACTAAAAATCAGGGATGATTTGCCTCTCTGTTAAGACGTTTGTGGAACAGGACAGCGAAAGATGCCGAGGAGAGGAGAACACTTTAGCCTATTCAGATGGAGCCTTGCCTAACCCCTAACATGATTGATCTGTCACAGGGTTCACTGCAAAAAACATCCATTTTAATAAGTCATTTAGTTTCATATTCAGTCTTAAGTTGAGGTGAGACAATTCCACTTCCAATGCAGTTTCAGGATAAATAAGTGTCACTATGTTGAAACAAGGCAGACTAAGCAGATCAATGCACTAGTATCAAGAAAATGACACTTACTGTAATTAAAGAAAATTATTAAAACAAGTATTAAAACAATTTGCATTGGGAAACCAGTTAAATTATCTCACCCTGCCAAGATTTCTCACGTTTTGAGAGATCTTTTTTTTTTTTTTTAAGACTCAATACTAGACTAAAGATGGATATTTTCTGCAGTGTTGTGGCAGGCTGCATCTCAGGACAAATAACAGCAGACATTTGGATACACAGATAGAAGGACCTCAACACAACCTTAATCAATAAACACTCAAAGAAGCAAACACAGGTATAAAAAATAGGCAAGGCTGAGGTCAACCCACCATGCAGTGGAGAGGGAATTGAGAGACACACACATACAGCATATACAGAGCTTGACTAAAGGGGGTGATGAGGGAGGAGGAGGAGGGTTTCACTGTTGATTCATACCATTTGGGTCGCAACAGCTATTTTCTGAGCGTTTTTTAAATCGAGTGCAAAAACCAATTCCATGGCCAGCCTGATTGAGAAACATTAGGTGCAGCGAGGGGTTTCTAAACTAAAACAACCTTTACTCTTTCTCTCCGGTTTCCATTTGCACTGACACACACAATACTGCTTCCACCTATCCAGCACCCAGGGGCATCAATTCACTCAACCCTAGGCTATGGCAAAGTCACTGCATCTAAGATCATTTGTCACCAAAACCTCCAAAATGGCTAAATCTCTAAGGACAATTGGAGCAATTACTGATGACTGACAAGATACTGTTCTTGGGTCAGTGATAAATTATTAGTCGTAGGTCACCAAACTATCAGAGATTTTTGCTTGACCTTTGCTCTCCATTATGATAAAGCGAGTAAGCTGGGATGGGCAGTAATACAGACTCTACTTCAGAAACAGCCTCAGTGTCACAGTGATCTCAGGGCTAAGATACTTTTGTGAAAATGAGCAGACAGAAGCTCTATTCAAGTCCAACCACTTCCATCAGGCAGACTGGGTTTCTTTATGGAGTAGTAGCCAGTCCTAACAGCAGGGGGCAGCACCAGCACACTGATTACACCCGGCTCCACCTCAGTCCTGATGCTCTGAGCAGAGGGCAGCTGGCCAGTCGCTCTAGTCCTAAACTTTCTCTATGTAAATCATGGAGCATCTGTTATGACATATAACATTTTCTGGACAAATACATTTGCAGAAGGTGCCATTCTTCGACAACGTGAGGCAATGCTTGATAAAAGTAAATGTTGGGGGGAAATGGGAAGTCTGAGGCGATATTAAAGAATAACCCTACAGCAGGGCTATTCAACCGTGTGCCATGGAGGGCTGAGAGTCTGCAGGTTTTCATTCCAACCAAAGACTACAGCAGCTGATTTAACTGATTCTCTGGTTGAAGATGTGCTAATCAGTTAAATCACCTGGTGTAGTCTGGTTGGAATGCTCAACAGCATTATGTCTAACACAAAACAGCTGATATGTCTATGAAGGGAAATGAGTAACACAAGAGCTTGCCTGTGTGCGTGTGTGTGTAGGCATGTGTATGTTGGCGGGGTTAGATTGGGGATTGTACTAATTTACAAGGGAGTGAGTATGACTCTTCCGTCACCAGATCTCTTCACTTTTGCCTAGCAGAAGGACAGACTTCCCCATTCAGCGTCCGCTCACTCTCTCCCTCTGTCTCCTCCGTTCTTCTTGCCTTCTTTCTCTCTAATGGTCAGTCAACAAAGACCTCAACTACCCTCTCTTTCTCTCCCCTCCATTCCCTCCATTTTCCTCATTCATACCCCTTTCTTCCCCCCCTCAGTCTGTCAGGAGCACCAGTTCCCCCTCGCTCCTCTCTCCTCCATCGCTTTCCTCTCCTTCACTGTATGGAGGTCGCTCCCTCTCTCGTTCTCTCTCTCTCTCTCTGGGCAGAGAAGTGGGCGCGGCGCGGCCCTCCGGTCGACACGGGGGAGGCGGGACTTGGGGCAGGTAATGCTCCAATAGCACGGGGTGAAACGGCATGGTCGCCACGGAGACTGAGCCGGCGCCGCCCGGGTATTGGCCATCACTGGGGGCGTAGTGGATCTGCTGAGGCTCCGACTGGCTGGAAAGAGAGGAAGCAACACCCACACGCTGAAACTAGAGCGTGAATCAACGCCCTAACTTAATCTTGTTTCCAAAGTGACACCTATTGATAATGTCTAAAATGACTAATACAATTTAGATTTTAACATTTTCGGCATTTAGCTCTTATCCAGTGTGACTTACAATGAGGGCTACAGCTGAATAAGCTTCACTTCCTATATCACCAACATTACAAGTAGTTTTAAACTGATATATGAGATGACATTTTGGGAAAATATTGGCCTTTTTATGGTCCAGTCAGTGTGCTCCACCTCTGATATGATGGATATGATGCAGTTTGATTGATTACATGTTACATGTATTGTAGAATTGATCAATACTACACTGGTTGTGTATGGGAAGCCCTTAACCTGAGTTGATTCTAATGCAACATTTTCATCAGATTCCACACAAGTATGCATGAATATGCTTTATTATTATTATCCTGGATTTCAATGGAGAGTTTCAATGTGGTTTCAGAGATCTTTCCGCCTTGCCAAGAATCTTGTATTATACATTTTTTTTGGCATTAACAGTCAAATTTAAAGATATTGAATATCGGCACAAAATATTGGCTATTGGCAGCTTCAATTAAAAAATATCGGTATCTGTATCAGCCTTCAAAAACCCACATCAGTTGAATCCTACAAGTAACCAGAAATAAGGAGTGCAAAGGTCAGGGCCTTAGTGCCCTTCAAATATTCCTGTGACCATCAAACGATCACACAAGAATGAAGTGCTCGGAAAAGAAATAGAGTCTAAGATTATTGTGACATTCTGATATTGACATTTCTATCACATAAGAGGCTAAGAGGGAACAGATGTGGTTCTATACCACAGAGACAAACAAATACAAAAGTAAAATGGAAAAATACTGAAAAAAACCAACCACTGAAAGCTTAACTCGTCGGAGGAGTTGGAGGAAACAATGACGAGGGATGCTATTCATCGTCAAGGCGAGACTGAGAAACAGCCCAGCTGCTGTATTACTACTCCACTTTTGTTTGTGTCTCTAGAAAAAAAAAAAGCTTCGGGGAGCTGCAGGCATTGTTTACAATGTGCGGAGGTGCTGAGCGCACTACTGTTAATGGAATGAATTGTCAGTGTTGTCTGACAGGGACAAACTCGCATTAAAGCGCTCTCGCCTCTGTGCATGCGTTGGGTTTCTGCTGTCTGTTTACCTGTGGGTGTAGGTTGCTCTCTGCTCTTGCCGGCGGCTTTTCATCATGGCCTTGTACTCGCCCACCCTCAGCCTCCGTCCCTCCACGATGCAGGTCCGTTTGGGCCGGGGTTTGTACTTGTAGTCGGGATAGCGCTCCAGATGCTGTCTGCTCAGCCTCGCCTGCTCTTCATAGTAAGGCTGCTTCTCCTGGTTAGACATGCCCTTCCACCTGGAGCCTACAAGACAAAGACACAAGGACACAAGGAGGATGAAGACGGGAGGAAAGGAGAATATACGCAAGGGCGAGGAGAGCCGAGTTCATCCGGAGAAGTTCTCCAGCAGTTTTCGCTTGAAAAATGTAAATGTAAAAGTCAGGCTTTGCAGGAGAAGTGTGCTTGGTTTGTGTAGAGCAGTGTGCTCCGACCGTGTGCCATCGAGGCCCAAGAGTCTGCAGGCTTTCATTTCAACACGACAGCAGCTTATTTCAATGATTAGTTCCTCCTCTCTGGTTGAAGATGTGTTAACCAGTGAAATCAGCTGCTGTAGTGTTTGGTTGGAATGAAAACCTGCAGACACATGGCTCTCGATGGCATACTGCTGTAGAAAGTATTGGGGAAAATACTGCTTTTTAAATTGGTGGAGGAGATGAAGTGTGTATTTAAGTAGATTGGTGGTGTGTGTATGTGTGTGTGTGTGTGTGTGTGTGTGTGAGAGAGAGATGGGTGGTTGCATGAGTGCCTCCAGCTCTCCACAATGGAATGGAATGTAAGTGTTTGGACAGAGGAAAGGGATTTGAGCCAGTATGCATGTGTGTGTGTGTGTGTGTGTGTCTACTGGGTGAAGCAGGTGGCTGATCGTGCCCCCACTGTGCCAGGCAGGGTCTCAGAATAGAGACACAGAGTGTAACACACCCCGCCCCAGTGCTGGGCTCACCCAGTATCTTGCTGATGGAGGAGTTGTGCATGTCAGGGAAGGCCTGCAGGATCCTCCTGCGCTCGTCCTTGGCCCAGACCATAAAGGCATTCATGGGTCTCTTGATGTGGCCGGAGGAGGGAGGGGGCCGGGCCTCAGCGTAGCTCCCCGGGCCGGAGGCCGACAGGGCACCTACAGGAGAGAGGGAGGGGTACAGTCAGAGGACCACACAGCCAAACCAGTGTTGGGCTTGTTACTCATTAAAATTGAATATATGACTCATTCCTCCTTACTCATTTCAAAAGTAATGCTACAACTTTACTTATTCCCTCGTGGGAGCAGTGATTCATTATACTACTCGTTATAATAATTTTCTGTTAAGCCCCTAAAATTGGTGAATATCTTCAAACACAATTACCTCTCCTTGTTATTAACCTTTATTTATTCTGAACTTTTTACAGAGCTCCATGCTCTTTTCCAGCAACGCTCTGCTACACATTCATACAGTTACACACATTCACACCTGGGAGCTTCCCAGTATCACCACAGTCTTCTACTGGTGGCCACTGAGCAGCTCCACTGGAGCAGTTGGGGGGGGTTCAGCGCCTTGCTCAAGGGCACCATGACATTAGTTGTTGAGGGAGGGGAGAGAGTTACTCATTCACTTTCCCAACCCACAATTTCCCAACTGGTCCAGGGATTTGTACCAGTGACCATCCAGTAACAAGCCTGCTTCTCTAACTCCAAGTTAATGGTGTGCATTTCTGTGTAAATGATCAAGAAACCAAAACGCACTGATGTCCAATGTTGCTGTCGTCCTTTTACTGGATAAAATCAAAGTAGTGGGAATACTTCCACCCAGAGAAAGTCAACTTTTCTACCTTCTCTCTAAGCTAGCTCTGTGTGAGAGGACGATGACTGATTATGATGAAAACGAATCAGGGGTGGTGGTGGAATCTAGTTTTTGGATAATCCAACTTCAATCTGATTTTTAGAGGGGGCAATAACAAAAGTAGCAACATATTTTTTTAATCGGTAACTATAATATTATCACTGGTATTGAAATAGCAGTTTGTTACACTACTCATTACTGGGAAAAGTAAGACATTACTGAGCGTTACCACCCAACACTGAAGATAGGGCTATCATTAATTTGGTATAATTTGCTTCATTTTGAACAGGCAACATCAGGCACGCCTACTCTCAGAGTCACTGCTGAGGTGGTCCTCAGTGGACTGCAGGATCTGTCCGTCCTCACCCCGCTCAGAGTGTGTAATCCTCTCACAGCGAGGAGCATCTTTATACTCCTGAAGACATAAAAAGAGACAAAGATGGCAGGTGTTAGACATGTAGTAAAAGCACATGCATATTCACGCTCACACAGAGTCAAACACAAAGAGAATTTGACTGCAGTAAAAAGATGGTCCGAGGGGTGTGTTCAAGGCGTGCATGTGTTTCATGTGTTTCTATTTAAGGTAAAGAAACGACATGCCTGCCATATCAGCTGGTGTTTAAATGCAGAGCTGTAAATGCAAAGAAAGGAAATTATAACGCCACGGAGGAAGAATGGTGTTTATTGTCCGAGGGAGGAGAGGAGAGATGAAGGAGAAGAGGGCAGAGAGATGGGAATGGAACAACTCTGAATTTGCAAAACTATCGCACCATCAACATACTATCATCCATTCCCGTGCTATAAAAAGGCATTATTCCCGTACAGTGCTCCATCAGCATATCCAATACCAAAATAGGTTGTCAACAGTATCGGTGTAATTGAACATGTGCAGCATGGGGGTAAAAGCTGATAATTGGAGCTGAGGCTAGATGGAGCGGGATAATGGAGGAGAGGAGGAGGAGAGCTGCAGTGTACAGTGTTACTGTGGACAAAGAGAGAGGGCAGGTGGCTCAGTCAATGCCACACTGAGACCTTTGTGGTATTGTAAGGCTGCAACAGCTGTTGCTCTAGGACGTGGCTGAGACCAAAGCTGCAGCCGCCTCAAACATGAAAACCAAGACAATTGCTACAGGAATGAAAACAAAAACGAGAAGCACCTTTAAGTGTGTTCAGGACCAAAAATGTCATTTGGAAATGTTTTAATACCAGTTAATCAAAAATAGCACAAACTGAATCTGTAAACTCCAGTGAAGTCTACATGCAAGGGGAGCTCACACATGGAAGACAAAACTTCTCAAGCTGAGATGTCTGAATGTAGTTTCCATTTCATTCTACATTCGACCAATAAAGAGATAAAGTAAAAAAGTGCAAAACATTACCCAACTTTTACCCACTTTTTCACTTTAGCACGTCACTTTATTAGTCAAAAGTAGAATAAGACCAGTTAATAAAAAGTGTTCCCATGAAATAGCCAAATATTGTATGCCCGCAGGAACCACTGGATCTCATGCAGCAATAAACTTTATCTGGTGGATGATTTTTGTGCGATATCATTTCAAAACTAAGCCATTTATACGTCCGGTAGATGTTTCTAGTTTTGCTAGCTAAACTGCTTAAATGTAAACCAAAAGCTGTTGAGTTGTATGTAAGATTAGTTGCGAGATGAAGAAGAATTCAGCAAAGACGACAACGATTTCATCAAGAAAGGGCAAGGGGCTCGAGGCAACGTGAGGAAACGTAACACGATCATATCTAAAACAGACCGGCAAGTCTGGCAGCAGCGCCGTCCCCAGGGGGACTTATTCTGGAGGGTGACGCTCGGTATGGAACGCTTGTTGTGACGCGAGATGGTTACCATGGTTACCGTGGCATTTGCACAGGCATTTCTCCGGCTTTACTTTACACAGAACACATACCGGGTCAGGTCTGGCTTTTCTCCTGCTTTTCTCCCAGGTGGTGAGGCGGGGCAGAGCCGGGTTATTTTAACCCACCTTTTCCCCGGCTTGACATCTTTACACAGAAATCAGCCCTGGGTCAAATCCATCAGTAACTCGGTATGAATGCTCTGTGTAAAGACGGCTTGATCCTCATCCTCTCTGTTCTCTAGACAGTAAGAAGTCCAGATATTTACATTAGGGTTAAACCAATTGGTTTGTCCATATATTGGCCTTTTATTAAAAAATGGAAAATAATTAATTAGTCCGGCTTTCAGTGGAGAGTTTTAGTGTCCCATGATGGTCTAAATGTTAGAATAAAACTCTGAGGGAAACACTGAGTACTTGCCATTTTTGGAAGTTTGTGGCATGAAAGTGATTACATTTAAAGATTTTGAATATTGGCACAAAATATCAGCTATCAGCAGCTTCAGTCCAGTCCAGCCTCTAAAAATCCCATATCGGTCGAGCCTGAACTGTTTAAATGTGGAAGTCATAATTCACTTTATCAGCTGGGTTAGAAATCATTAAAGATCCACATCAGGAGAGAAAGCCTGTGATTGTGTATGTGTAGAACAAAGTTTGGACATCAACTCACCACCTTTCCAGCGACATCTCTCTCTCTCTCCCTGTCTCTCTCCCTCTCTCGCCCTCCGGTGCCGTGGCTCCTCAGGAGCTGCTGGGCATCATGGATGGCCTGGGTGACCACATCACCGTCTCCTAGGAAACCTGGAGACAGAAACACAGAAGTAGGAGGAGAAGAAGAAGAAAAAGAAGATGATGATGATGAAGAGAAAGAGGATGGAGGAGAGGATGAAGATGATGATAAAGAAGAAGAAGAAAATGAAACATTATGATGAATAACAAGATGATGATGATGAAGAAGATGAAGGAGAAGAAAAAGATGATGAAGACGATGATGAGAAAGAAGAACAGGAAGAAGAAGATTATTATAAAGAAGAAAAAGAAGGAAGAAGATGAAGATAAGGGAGAAGAAGATGATAATGATGAAATCAAGAAGATGATGTGATGAAGAAGAAAAAGAAGAGGAGGGAGAAGAAGATGATGATGGTGGCGGTGAAAAAGAAGAAGAAGAAATAGAGGAAGTTAGTGTGTTGAGGCAGCTATCATCCTCTATCAGCTATCCCTCCTCTAGATATTACCATCGCTCTCCCTCACCTACACATGATAATTAGGTTCATATCCTGCCTGTGTACAAACATTTTCCTAGTGGAACTGACAGAAAGTGAAAGAATGAAGTAATTCAGCTTCTCTTGGACAACAAGACAAATAGACAACGCTTTCATGCTAAAAGCCAACGCATTTGGGCTGCTGCAGCCTTCATTAGGATTACAGGATCGCATGCGTAGTCGACCATAAATATTGTGTATTATTTTATACATTTTTCTGAACTTCTCATTTTTATTCGGGAAAGTCAATAACACAGTGCATACACAAAGAGCTTCTCACATAGACTAAATTGATTTTCAACATTGGTTTGTTCCATTCCCTGATTATCTAAATCGGCTTGTGTGTCGTCCTTTTGTCTTTCCCTTATTTTTGCAAACATTATTAGAAAATAATAAAATAAATACACACAACCAAAACAAGTACAATATTAAAATAAGTTGGTTTCTATATTATTCACATCCAGTTAGTCTCAGTTCATTATCCTTACACAAAGTCTGGTGTCAGTGGTCAATGTACTCAGTCCAATTCTACACTGGTATTTTAATGGTGAGAATCACATTTCCCAATCACATGGTATTTTTTAACAAAGGGCATGTTAGTGTAAAGTTGTCAGTCTTGTGGAAATGTAACTAAAACCCTTTGGGAAACTCTCCCTCTGGTTGTCTACAGAATCAAACTGTTTTAGTAATCCAATCTACTTCCTGGTGTAAATGATGTCAGATATACCCAGATAAAAAACAATTTGGACTCGCATAGTTAATGAGCTGCTGCATAGACTGTCAGACGATAGCCAGTTGGTTGTTTGCTGAACTAACCAAAGTCACCATGCTTCCATTATGGATTGTCAATGGATGCTGAAGTTCGTGCACTGGATATTTTTTCCCCAAAGATACAAATATTAGTATGCAGTGGAAGATCAGTTAAAGAGAGGGATTAAGTTTTCACTCTGTTCCACAAGCTTTGTCTGCAACTGGCATCAAAAAACACTGGATTTACTGGTAACAGGATGATGAAGAACAGAGCGGTACTATCACTTTTTATGAACCAAGAAGTCGAAACTCAGTCGGGGTACAGTTAGCGACACTAATGCTAGCTACCTTGGTTAGCTAACTTTGTCTAGTTAGGTGGTGCTAAGCATGTGGACGGAGCCACGCCCCCTCAACCTACTGGGAATTGACTGAACATAGAGCAAGGGTTACTAAAACAGTTCACAAATTAGATGAACCATCACGTGCAAACAAGAACGTCACAACATTAAAACATCTAAAGTCAATCTTAAAAATGTAATTCATTATTCATTCCACTTTTAAAATTTGAGTTTCAAACAGCCTCTCATTGTTTCCTAAGAAAATTTTAAGTGGTAATCTGCAATTTCCTGGTTTCTTTTAATTTAATGAGCTCTTTGGTGCTCAGCGCTCATTGCTGTGGTGTTTCTGCACTGCACTTCCCAGAGATCACTTCAATCAAACAGTGTGTCCAGTACTGTGACGTCTTTTTCCATTACATTTTCTGTTGATGCAGTTTGAGTTTCTGTAGGTGTCGCTCTTTTCTTTGTCTGTTCAGCCATGGTGGCTATCACTGCTCATGATAACTACCCAGTTCTTCTTCTATTTATTCCAAACAAACCAGAAACGTTAAACGAATCACTTCCTGTGTGCCAGAGGATTTTTCCTACCAGACACCGTTGCAACAGATTTTTTTGCCCTTTGTGACAGAAGGTGGGAACAGCAGTGTAACTCACTGAGGGCACATCGTGGTGGGCTGTGGGACATCTCTCTGGGTCTGTAGGCCCCCTGCAGCGCCAGCGATCCCAGCTCCAGGCTCTGCGGGCTGGGTGTTTTCCCCAGCTCCAGCCCCTTTGGCTTGGAGGTCAGGTTCAAGGGTTGACTGGCCTCCTAAACACACAGCAAGAGCAGATGAGCAGGGGTGGGGCTAGTGATACACACACACACACACTCACATGTGTATACACACACACACACACACACACACATGCAGGCGTAGCCACAAAGGGTGAGGGTGTGTACATATTCCGGTTATGCACGGCAGATTTGGCATGTCAGAGCGCATCTGTCACACCTTTGTAGTTTCTATTCTTTTGTCTTCGTATTCATCTTATCCTCTCTCTCCTTTTGTTTATTTAAGCTGTGTTGGTCTATCTCTGCTTGAGAACCAGCAGTGCAAATAGAGTATGACTGGAGCACACGCTACATACACACACAAGCAAGCAAACACACACATACACACACACAAACACATATGCCACACACATAAAAGCTTTGTACAGAGGGTGTGGTGTATTAGAAAAGTCTTTCAGTGTCCCAGATACCAGAAAAGTTCATTGTCTGCTTGATCCAGAGGGCTTCACTTTCTTTAACGTCTGCCCAACCACACACACACACACACGCACGCACGCACGCACGCACGCACGCACGCACGCTGCTATCATTCACTGTCCCCTAAGACCACTAGCAGCTGAAAGCAATCCTTGCAGTTTGGGCATATAATCTCTATAATGTAGATCTATGTAGTAGAGATTTGTGTTTGTTTAAGCTAGTTAAACATTTAGATGGCTGACATACATTGTCAAAACCTATGCGATGTATAAAAGATGCATGCACAAGCATTAAAACGTGTACAAAGCTGGAGAGAGGCTGCAGTACTGCATATAGAAGATGTGTCCCATATGAATGAAAATTGAATAGACACTGTAGTGATACCGTACCTGTCGGAAGGAACCACTGCTCCTCTTGACGGGGGTGGAGTGAGGGTTCGGCAGCATCTGTATGGGATAGTCCATGCCTGTATGACAATGAAGGAGAAGAAATATAAAAAATGATCATTCTCTTTGTAAAAACATTCTCTCTCTTTGACAAAAACCTGTAAGCTAGTTAGTTAGCGTAGCTAGCTAACCTGAAGTAACAAAGCTAACAAACCTGAAGTAACGTTTTTGGAGGAAAAAAATGGCCAAAAACAGTTAGCGGTTGAGGAGCCCATTCAGAAATGGAGGATGTGGGTTTTATCATCTTGTCCAAAAGCTCTGCCTAGATAGTGTCCGTTTCAAGGGCTACTTCAGCATTGACCGCTAAAGTTGAGACATATCCGTCTTGTTGTGCCAGGGGAGCGCCCCAAAATGCACGCCGTCCAAAACACAAGGCACATGTTGTGTCAGAGATGCACAGCTGCCGCAACCAAACCAGTGAAAATAACTGAAAAAAGTGATTACATCCTTAGCTGACCTGGGTATTTAGATTGATGCCACTCGCTTGGTTTCATTTCCAAAGCCTCACTGCTGACACACATGAACTACGGCAAGTGAACATGATTTTCCATGGTGTCTATGATGGGAAGTCATATGGAGATGTGCATGCTAAGAAAATGAGAATGCTCTACCAAAGTGAAATATTCCTTTAACAGCGTAGTCCTTCACTCTGTAAAGTCGACACAGGTAGAAAAGAAATGTAAATATTTCCCTGCTCCTCTTCAAAGAGGAGACATCTCCAGATCTCTGACTCCAGCTAACCTCTTCCACTCAACCCAATGTTCTTTCTAAAAAAAAATTACATTCATCCCTCAAAACATTTTTACACACACACACACACACACACACACACACACACACACACACACACACACACACACACACACAC
>OMLI01016980.1:0-17027 GCA_900302605.1 Rondeletia loricata
TAGATAATCATGTTAAGAACAGAGGGTGCTCTGTGCACAAGCATTTTTTCTGCTCCTCACAGATTACAATCACACTACACAGAATTATCTACAATTTATCTACTTTGCAAATACGAGGGATCAAGGAAACAAAGCAGCTGCCACATTTTGGTTAAGCAAAACCTCCACCCTGTTCTTAACCTGATTATCTATGCTGTCTCATTACTTTGGCCATGTGTAACTTTCGGCCAATAGGCAACTTAGCTCAATAGAGAGCCTCTAAGTGTTTATTCATGCATTTGAGCAACCATATTGGCTGGCATGTGCCACGTGTGAATTTTGGGGAAACTAACTTAAGGGAAGGTGAAGTTTACTGACGTCACCTTGCAAGGAACTTCTGCTTCCGTATTGTTTGCTACACGCTGCTAGACGCTGCAAACGCTTTCTATTCCCCGGTTTTACTTCTTTCTCGATTTACCTCTTAGCTTTTCTACATTTTACCTCTTTTAGACTTCATCGTATTCCTGCTGGATTTACTTTGAAGCTTGACTCAAATGATATCTTTCTCAAATGACAACTATATAGGGCAGAGGTCAAGGTCATATGGATGCATTCAAAAAGAGGTGCAACTAAAATTGGCACTTTTTGGGGCTAAAATTGTCTATATATACTCATGGTTTGCATTAAATCTATGCCGTAGCGTAAATAGGTGAAATGCATATAGCCCAGTTATTCAATCTGGACATGAACATACTTTCAACATGGATTTCAACTTAACAGCCTAGCAGAATTTACCCATCTCAGTGTCCCAACATATCTACATATTTACAAGGCATAGTTCACCTGTGGTGAATCATGGTCTGCAATATAAAAGGGACTTATATTGAAATTGGAATTGTAGTGCATTGGGAAGAAAAACAAACCAAGGGAGTGGAAGGGCAGGCGGGGGGAGGCTTTTTTCCTGATCGCTCAGCGATCGGAATTTCTAGTTATGGTTTGCCATCCAACCATCTCGTTAATATATCTTGCCCACCTGCTAATCTGCCATAAAGTTAAAAAAAAAATTCCCAGTAACATCAATTACCAGTAGCTGTGGTGCACTGATAAAAAATAAAGACCACCACCAAGTCACACAACCTTGATAGTCCCCCTCCTCTACCTGGGCTGTTGTAGTCTGGGGTGTTCCTGCCCCCTGTGTTCAGACTCTGGTAAGGCGAGGACGCTGGGCCCAGAGAAGCAATCATTTCCATGACGTTTGGCAGGACCATGTGACTTGGGCTGACTGTGCGGCAGCGCTTCAGGACCGGCCCATCAGACTCCTCCTTTATGTGTAAATCTGGTTTAACAGGCACCGGCCTCCAACCACACACAGGGTCTATGGTGATCTCCTCATAGTCCGAACTGAGGGAGGGAGAGACAGATGTGGTCCTTAATTACATATGGAGCCACTGGACATTCAAACAGAGGAAGAAATGTTGCATGATTTCTACGCATACAGATCATTTCATTTACACAAAATGTATTCAAAGAAACTCACAAATAAACGCTTACTTTTGGATGTAGACGAGAATCCCAAGCATGTATTGGTCAACTTCCAGTCCCTCCAGCAAAGCTGTCTTACTGTGATGGAGAGAGACAAACTGCTAGGTGAAATATTGTTCTTACCAGCAGATAGGATTGTAAAAGGTGATATGAATCCTTAGTACATACTTGCACACAGGACATCTCCAGGTCCCTCTTTCACAATTAAGTTGCAAATACGACTCCAGGTCAAAACACTACAAAATAAAGACCAAGGTGTGCAGACACCAAGTGAGAATTTAGTTGCATATATACTGTAGGTGTACAAATGCATATGCACGTGTGTGTGTGTGTGTTTGAGACCCCACCTGTATGTGTCTGCAGTCATGACCCCTAGCTGGCAGCTGGATTCGTCTGAATGTGATTGGACATTTGAGAGAAACTTTGATCGCAGTCTGCTCTACCCCATCCTCTCCATTCATCCCCGGGGTCCCTGGGATAGTGCCACTACTAAAATTTCTCTTTACTGAAACAGAGAGAGGAGAACAAGGAAGTGTAACACAATTATTTTACTGCTCTGCTAGAAATGTATTAGTTACACAACTCAGATCATGTTCTCTTTCTTACTTCAGAAGCCTGGGTAACGCAGTAATGTAGTGATGAGTATCACATCAGTGGTGTAAAACCAACGAGAGCAACTACTGTTGTGCACCAAAATGTCATGTTTTAACTCCACCATAAAAGATACGTTTTCAAAAGTGTGTCATGCCTGTTATCTCTACAGATTTGTGTTAGGATTATAGACCACAGCCTCTAATGAGCAGAAATGCCTATTACTTTTGCAACCATAACTCTGTAAAAGTGCCAAATGATCACTACAATTTCCTCAAGACACCTTTTCCATATGCAGAGAAATTTGGCACCGTTTTCTTTTTACATCTTGTTACTCTTTTAATCTGCGGTTGTAGAGATCACTGATGTATCAATGAGTTTATTTTCATCAAGCAGACAATGTGTTAATGGTATGCGATATGCTTACAGGCTAGCAGGATGATGCCTGTGCAAAGAGTATGGGAAGGAGACATGAGATAGGGATGGAAAAAAGTAAGGTACAAAGTGTGTACAATGGTATAAGTGACAATGATTTTAACTCACTCTTGGTGATGCAGTGCTCGGCCGGCAGCAGTCTCTTCTTCATCAAACCCTGTAGGACAGACCTGACAGACGGCCGGTGGACCAGCTGTAATACAAACAGATGGGACTAGAGAGAGAGAGAAAAATTGATTAAAATGGGATTTGACGAATTTGCTTTTTTTATTTTGATTGGACACAGTACAGAGAGACAGGAAATATGGTAGAGAGAGGGGAATTACATGCGACAAAGGTCCCGGGCCGGATTCGAACCCAGGACATCACACCCACGTGGTACGCGCCCTAGACCACTGAGCCACCCCGGGATTTTATGAATTTGATTTTATACATACAAAAAAATTTGTTTGCATTGTGGTAACTTTGTATACCATACACTGACACATACAGGAAGGTGTGAATTCTCCTTCAAGGCTACTTACGCAACAGCAGGCTGTTACTGTGATCTGTATGGTGTTACGTCCTGGTTGGCACACCTGTTTCAGGTACAAAGGCTTGTGGGAGGTTTTGTTATCACCTCTTTCGATGGACAAAGGAGTGGCATTGACACTCACCTGATACAGAAGAAAAGCACAGAGAGGCAGAGTTAAAAAGCAGCAGCATCACAAACACCAAAACGGTAAAAACCAAAGGAGAGGGGATGACACATACTTGTACAGAGGCAGGCCAGTTAGTGTTCATCTGTCTGTCCTCATGATGGTAACACTTAAACTGCAACTCCAGATCTGGCCTGCAGGGGGAGATACAATACAACTATTGGACAGAAGTCAAGCATTCTTCATTTGTTGTTCTAATCACAAACTGTAAAATGGTCTACTATTCTAAATTCATGTTGCAGCTATATTGTGTTACAACTGAAGTTATAAGAAGGGCACAGCTAGGGTCTGGCCCCCGTTTTCACACTGCTCACTATTATTAAAGAGCATGGGTCACAACAAGGGTCATACCTTAGTGTGTGTTTGTTTGGCAAGTTAGGCCTCTTACCTAATCATGAGCGTCTTGTAGACAGAATCTCGGAGCTGGAAGGCGTGATTACTGACGGCCAGGTTGTGCTCCAGTCTGAACGGCTCTAACACTACCCCATCTCGTACCGGGAAGGTCAAACGCAAGTCATCGCTGGGGTTACCTTGAATGGAAAGCAGAGGATGGGGGTGGATCATAGTGGGCCAAACGACAAATCTAAACATACCCACATACTATATAAATGGTTCTACAGTTCACTGCTGGGATCAGTGTTTACAGAAGACACTCCACTTGATCCTGTCATGTGAAGGCCGTAAATAAGAGGTGATAAACCAGGAAGAGAGCAACAGGTATTTCAGAGGTGGCAGCTCATACTCATCACTGGTACGTATGTCCAAAGTACGTTCTTTTTAATTTACAGTGTGCTTCCTGGTGTGGGTTCACTGCAGTGATGGGTCTCACCTGTCGAGGGCTGCTGGGGATTGATGCTGGGCTTGGTGTCAGGTGTAAGGTAGGTGGGCTTTGTGTCCTGTCCTGGGGAAAGGTATGGAGGTATAGAGCTGCCAGGCGTCATCGGAGGGGTGGGATTCCCTCCCATAGGAGAGCTAGGATATCCCGGCATCACTCCACCCCTCCCTACCTGAGAGACAGGGAGGTGGACGAGTGTTCAGAACTTTGAATCTAATGATGGAAGCATCTAATTAACAATATAAACACGTGCCGTAACAACCCCAAACTGACACTTGAGCATACATGTAGTAACTGGGATAACTGGATTGGTATTATTCTGTATTCAAGTGTATAATTTCATAATCAGATGTTTGATTGAGCGTGCTATTGCCATATTGGATTCAAATCTTTAATAAGGAACTGAGGCGAGTGCATATGGGGCTATTGGACAGCATCCATAGATCCAGTGACTTACCCCATTCACAGCAGCCTGTGAGTAGGCATTGTATCCCCCTGCTCCTCCAGATGGCAGGCTGCCTTGGCCATTGAATGGCTCTGACTGGAGAACATACACAGGAAACAAGACACTCAGCTAACTGTCCATCTGTCTGGACCCAAAAGAGACAAGCAGTGGTGCAGAAATGATATCTGTGTAGCACACCACTGATGCACATATAAATCAGTGGAAGACATTAATGACATGAATGGAGGATATGCAGCCATCGTGAGATTTCTCATCACAACGGTATGGGAAAGGTAGTGGAACTGATTACCTTATAATACTGGGAAGGATTGGGCTGACCAGCTCTGGGGGGGAACTGTGCTGGGTTGGGGGGCCCAGAGGTGTACTGGCCCATGAGAGGCATACGGTTGCTGGGATAAGAGGGTGAGGGGGCACATCGCTGCTGGGGACCAGTGGGGTACTGTAAAGGCTGGTTAGGGTATGCTGACATCCCACCAGAGCCATACTGCTGCACTGGAAAACCCTGGAAAAAGGGGGCAGTTATTTTGTAGGTGCACATTGCTCACTGTATTAATGTTGAATAGGAATTGAATAGGAACACAAGCCAAATGTCTGGAAAAAATACATTTAGCTACTAACTAGCAATTGGAATTGTTCTGAAATACAGGAGATTAAAGAGAAATTAAAACAATAGAGCACATTTGGAGAAAGGGTTAAAAAGGGAAGAGGTACAGGGGAAATGGGTATGTGCACATCACAGCAATGTTACCACAAAATATCATGTCACCTTATCTCATGACATTTTGGCAGCGCTGCTGAGGCCGTTAGCATTGTTGGCAAATATGCATTGTTCCTAGCTGTGGCACCTTTTGTCTATTCGCCTCTCATATCATGTTATTTGTGATAATATAACTACCTACTACCAACACTAGAAGTTAACAAGCTTGTAATTTTTTTATTCTTAACAAATATTTAACACTTGTTGGTGTGGGGAAACCACACCAATGCTGGAGAATGGTCGGGGAAACTCTGGTATTAACATACAAGAAGTAGCTAGCATTCTGCAATTTGTATGTATGAGCTATGGCCCATGTGTAACTCCCTCACTGACCTCTGAATGGAAAGGTCGTTTGAGCCCTTGTTGTCCACCTGGATAGCCTCCATGCTGGGGCATCCTCTGAGTCTGGGCAGGGTGAGAAGGATACAAGCCCCCAATGGAAGGTGGAGGTCCAGGCCTGGGAGAAATCATCCCACCAGGATTCATCCCTGGAGGGCCACGGGGGCCGGAATGAGACAGGAATTGGGTGCTGTAAGAGGATGCTCCACCCATCTGGGGAAGGAAAGGGAAGTACGACATCAGGGGTAAAAACAAAGCACAATAGGCATTTTACACAACACAGGCAAAGAGTGTATAAATGGGGTTGACAAAAGAGAAGCAGAGTGCTAGAGAGAGAAGAATCACTGACACACCGATAGGGAGCTAAAGAAAATGTTTTTTTTAGTTTACAGGGTTTATCTTGAGAGAACGGCCCCATTTACACCTGGCATTAAAATGTGATCTGTATCTAGATATGCTATTCAGATACAGATCAATCCAATCATGCCCTTTGCGTTTACACCTGGTATTTATATGCGTTCTCGTTGTCTGTATTCTGTCTGCATTATGATCGGATCACATTTTTCATGCACACAATGCAAAACAGGCGAGTGGGTGGAGAGGTGGCATTGTCAACAAAAACAGTAGACGTGATACTGTACAGCCTGGATTTACTTTTTATTTGAGGCGGAAAGGTTCGTCTTTTGTAGGAGGCAACAGATATAACGGGTTCTTTTTGCCGCATTGGTGTTTGCAGCTGTGAACACGACTACAGTGACTCCTTCACTAAGGATGAGGGAAAGGAGCGATGGCTGGTGGGAGCGGATCGTGCTGGAGTCCTTCGGTGAAGCTGAGTGAAGGCAAACTTCAGAATGAGTCATGACGTTTCTACCCAGTGGGCGCTACTTTCTCACAAATGCGAACACACATGCATTTACACCTGGATGACTCTAGCTGAGATCCCATTGCAATGCGAGCCATCTGGCAGATCCAATTACATTCCGATTGCAATGCGTGCTGTGTGCGTTTACACCCTGCATTCAAGGACCATTCCAGAGTGATTGTTTTTTTTTTGCTAATTTCCTGCATTCCCTTACTGTCTTACAACACTGTAGATCGTTTTCCAGTGCTTTTATCAAGTTATGAGATATGTTATATATTTGTTTTAAAAAGTCTATTTTGAAACAGACGCTGTCTAAATATTTAGAGTTACTCACAGTAAAGAAGAAGGCAGCAAATAAAAGTTGGAATTTAGTAAAATTTTCATTTTATTTTACAGACTAAAGCTGGCAGAATGCACGTATTATTAGGAAACGGCCAGCTTACAGCGAACGGAACTTCTTTCAAAATGTGGAAGTTTATAGCCTGATATTGCCGTTCTGATGCGTTCTGTTCTTACTGTGTTTATTCTGTGTACTTTTCACAGGGATCATCTGTGCAGATATTTGCACAGATTGCGCAGATATCTGCATGTATTTTGGTCTGTTTGTGTGAATGGGAGTAAGTGAATGAGTTTGTCTGCTGTGTGTATATGGGTGATAGAAAATGTAAAAAATGAGCACAAAATCAAATCAATCACATTGGAATGGTCCTTTAACAAGCGTTTTTCTTCATCCAGATAAGATATCCAGATACAGATTGCATTTCAATACCAGGTGTAAAGGGGTCAATGGTGTGCTGAGTAAATAGTCTGGCAATAGAGTAGTGTCAAGTTATGGGATTTCTCTCTTGCTGATAATAACCATGTCTCATGAATCTGTGTGAATAGTACAATAACAGCACAACTCAAAACCAGATGGGAGCTAATGATCCTGAGGTTGTGACTGAGGATAATAGGTAACTCAAGACATCCTGCATAGGGATATTGGTGTAAGTTTAGAAAATTACATTTGCTAGCACAGGGGCTCTACTTAGCATGAATTAAACCCCATGGTGATATCAACCAATTTTATACAAAATAATAAAGCACCATAATAAATTGAAAATCTATATCTTAATCTACTATAGCCGTGGAAAACTGACAAGGACAGGTTGCATTTGCACTTGATCAAATGTTTAGCCAAAAGGGATGTACAAAATGGTTAAAAGATACTGCTTCCCTCTCCAGACTCCCGGGTATAGTACAGGCAGAGACATTTACCTGGCCATAGTTCAGTTCCTGGTTCTGTTTCTCCTGTATTGCTGCAACAGTTGCTGTAGCAGTGGCAGTTGCCGTGGCGGCAGCAGCAGCAACAGCGGCGGCAGCAGCTTGGGTGAAGTCTGAGGGGGGGCGAGCACCCAGACCAGCACCTCCACTGTTACCAGAGTAACTGTAGGGAGAGGGGAAGATGGGGAAATGGGCGGGATGTTCAAGTGCTTTTATTGCCACACAGCAAGCTGGTGGAATTTGTTTCAGTACAGCTGGAGCGCTCACATTTATGACATGACATTACATATGTAATAGAATCACATGACATATACACAGGCAGACAAGCACACAGGACAAATCAACAAGTAGAACAAAACAATAACAGTAGTATGTGACATAAGTTAATAAAGTGCAGTGCAGTAGTAGGATGTGAGCTGAGTGTGTGACTGTGTGACGCTTTTTCATAGCATGAGTCAGAGGCTCAGAGCAGCAGGAAAGACCACCCACTCTGACACATGTTGCTACGAGTTGATGCAAAACCCCCACAATAGTAGCGCGTGCAGTGCAGTAATAGCACGTTCAAAACAGCATACTGCCCCATAAAATGAAATAGGTACATGTTGTTTTAAAGATTTTTAAATGATCATAGTCGTTAGGTTTTATATTTTAACTTTTCCTTGATGTTGACAACATCTATGTCAGGGACGGGCAACCGTGTGCCAAGAGTCTGCAAGTTTCCCTTTCAACCAAACAACAGCAGCTGATTTAACTGATTATCAACTTCAACCAGAGAAGAGGAACTAATCAGTGAAATCAGCTGCTGCAGCGTTTGGTTGGAATGAAAACCTGCAGCGTCTTTGCCCTACATGGACCATGGTTGCCTGTCCCTGATCTAAGGGGTCCACAATTAACTGCTTTTAAAAATACCTGTTAAGTGTTATTCATTGGCAATCACATTGAAGCTCAAATTCAATGTTAAATTCAATCTCACTGCAGCCTGAATGTAGTCAATAGAAACGCTATTGGAAGTGTACCTTCCGCCGTAGCCTGCGGCTGGGTTGTAAGCGGCATTGGGACGTCCATACATGCCTGGCTGGCCGTAGCCCTTAGAGACAGCATCTCCATAGGACTGCTGCCCCATGAACTGGGAGCCCATGCCAGCACCCATACCAGGGCTGCCTCCAGGCATCATGTGACCACCGGAGTTCTCTCCTGGACCCATGGGCGCACCAAACACCTACATGGGAAACACGGGCGGCACACACATAATCAAGGTGATAGGAACCACGAAGGGATGAATAAGTCAAATCAAATGAATCAGAGGAAGAGTGGTGTGAGAGGAGAGGAAGTAAAGAAACAAAGGCCACACTTTAACGGGAGAAGCATGAGAGACAGACAGAGAAAAAGGAGTCATGTGTTACCTGGCTGTGTGTGGGATTGGTCACGCCCCACACTGTGGTTACTACAGAGAGAGATCCTGTGTGCTGATTGGTGCCTGGCTGCCAGGAGACAGGGTCATTTAGGTAGGAGCCGTCGCTGCTGCAGATGGATATGAGGTTGAGTTATTAGGATGGAATAGCAAAGTTCAGGAGAGGTGCCTTGTTTTGGAGAGTGCATTCGTTCAGGCGATGCCCTCACTGTATATAAAGTTTAGCTGGTATAACGCCTTGTGAGGACTCATTGTACTCGTGTATAAGGAGAGACGAGAGTGAAAGGTTGTCAATACATGATTTCACTTGGTGAGCGAGCATTTCACCTAATGCACGGTTCACTTATCTGAGGGTTGCAGTTACCCTCTACTTCCTCCTTTTAAAACTATTTCTGCAGCAGGAAGCTACCACAACAGCACTGCTTCCACAGCACGGTATTTGCAGGGTTGGTAAAGTTACCATTATTATCACCATAACAGTTGTTTTTTTGTTTGTTTGTTTTATTATCCATTTTCCTTTTTTGTCAGTAAATATCATCATGAGCTGAAGTTTGAAATAATTATAATTACACAAAATGTTTGTTTTGTTCTCTTTCTTTCTACTATCTAGCACATTTCTCCGAGGCTCCTTTACAAATTGCAGTGTCAGTAAGTTGGAAACATCTCAATTGGTTTTTGGAGAGAGAGGTTTTTGGAGTCAAACTAGGGGAATAGTGTGACTGTGTTCAATTATAGAATGTCTTGGCTTGACTGACTAAACCTACTTATGATGCCTATAAAAAAGGAATAAAGAACAGACAAAACAGAGAAAAATCAATAGTCTATTGCCTAAACAGGTTGTCCTAATTATTTTCGTTCTGTCTTTTTTTTCTTCATTTTGTTTTTGAAACGCAGCCATAGTCATGGCCTGGTGGTAGCCTTTGGCCCTATCATTATCAAGGCGTATTGATGAACAGTGACAGTGGAGCTGGTTCTTAAAGCTGAATGTTACATCTCCTATTTTGGGGACAAAACGGTGCCTAGGCTACATTTTAAGATATTATTGCTGTATGAGAGTGTCCCTTCTTTCCAGGGGCAGAGCTTGCCTTTCATATGGGTGCAACTTAGTGTTGAGGCTTCTGTCTACCCAACCATATAGGCCTAAAACAGAAGTAACTTATAAGCACACTGATAGTACTGTTTCACAACTATTAGACTACAGAAAATGCAGCTTGTTGCTTTGAGAAGGCGTGGCGGTCACGTCACATTTTTCGTTTCAATCAGGAAATGAAAAATGTGACGTGACCGCCACGCCTTCTGAAAGCACCAAGCTGGTTGCAGCTTACCACAAATTACGTGCTTGTTTTCTGATGTGTCAGGTTACTTTAGGCTGTATATTCATTTATAGGCTCGGAGCTGACAAGACAGATAACAAACTAGGCTACAGAGCAATTGAACCCAGAGAAAAAAATACAGGCTAAAAACACAAGTGTGAAAAATCACCATAATATTCCTATGGTATTACTATAGGGACTTAGTGTCTATGGTATTCTATAGTTAGTTTATAGTGAGTGGGTATCATCGTTCATTCACTGGTTTAAATCGGGAAACTGAAATTGTGGCGTAATAAATAAAGAGATCATATAATATATAGATTTTCTGTCTTTATTGTGTATAGATACACCCACAGTGTATTTCCACGCTTCACAGACGCAAGTGGCTCCGGCAAAAACTAGACAAGAAGCATAAAAAGAATGGACTGGCGGCTCCCGTCCGGCTCCCACACCTGGTAGACACAGCAACACTGGATAACATGGCTGTGTGTCAGGTGGACATTGGCCTTAACACTGGGATCTCTGACGTGGCAAACCTATGCTTTACCAACCGAGCTAAACTCAGAGTAATGCAGCAGCCAGACTCAGAGTCTTTAAAGCTGTGTCCCGCAATGGCACATGCGCAGACGTTTTATTTGTATTTTTGGGACCGACCGACCATCAGAGTGACTTATACTACTAGCTGCTGGCAGCTAAAAACATGAGCATCTAGCCAAAATGTGGCATATTTATTTACCAATTCATATTAGGTCGTGTATGTGCATCAAAATCACAACAATATCAAGAAAAATCTCTTCCACATCTGCCATGATGCATCAACACTACAAGTTCATTTTTCTTTATTTCATCTTTATGTCAATTACTTTGTTCAGGTCAATATTCTCAGTTATTTCCCTCTCAATGAAGAGGAGATTCAGCTGAAAGACACGCTTCTAGCTCATAGTCGAGCACAGGAACGTTTTCAGTAGTTTCAGTCAACTGACAGGGAATAGTCAGGTAAATCCTATATGGTATCGGCAGGTTTGGGAAGGCTCTGTCCATATAATTGGCAATAAGGAATGCCAAAACTGTTGTTATTATCAATACTGTGTCAATATTGCACCACTGAGTTGTACTCTGGTTGGCATCTGAGAATGTATTATGTGATTCCATGGCAAAGGAACATGCCACCTGAGGGGTGGAAATGGGAATAGCAGTGATTCAGCGACAGAGTTAATCTATGATGGTTTGTAATTAAGCTTATTTAACTTATGAGAAATGTGTAATGACATTACTAAATTCCAAGGGATTCTCTCTATTGTCAGCCATTAGTGCCAGGCACCCACGGCACCCATTCAAATTATGCTAGTGCTTCATTCATTGTAAATTGTTTCAGACATTTTATCTAGAGCTGTAAGAATCTATCAGAGAAAGTAGGCCAACTGCAAGAGATCCAATAATGAACATAGCTTCCAGTCATTATCAAAATGTTTGACAAAAAAGACACCCTTTCTCACACAAATGATTTTCTAATTTGTTCATTCTTTTGGTGTGTCTAAGCATTATTTTAAACGTATTTAGTATCAACTTTAAAATAAAACTTTTGGTCTTCCTCTTTGTTTTTCCTTAATAATACAGATAGTGGTCATTGCCTATAGGCCTCCGAAGTCTAAACCTTTTCACAGCGGTTTGTATTAGTGGTTTAGAAAGAAATCGGGATATCAGATATGTGTAAATAAAGGGAACATCAACAACATAAAATATAGGCATTAAACAACTATCAGGACATAACTGAAATCGGACAGAGGCAGAGCAGGTGAGGGGTCAAATGGGAACGTCCCAATGGTTTACCTGGGGACACTGAGCTACATGTGTGTGTGTGTGTGTGTGTGTGTGTGTGTGTACCTTTGCGGAGTGGGAGGCAGGGAGGGTTTCATGGAGTTGAGGTGGTTCATCGGATGAATGGGGGGATCATTAGAGAGCCCCTACTGTCTTCAAGTGGCAGCCCTAAGAGAGAGACACAGAGGAAGACAGACTTACTCATAGCTCATTTACTGCAGAGCAACAACTTAACATCGGTAATAGCCCACACTGTGTGCACAAAGGCATTGCGTCCTCCTACTCTGAGCCACTCACTTTAATCTGTGTGTGCGTGTGTGTGTGCACATCAAAATGTTAGCCTATCACTGACTGCTGTAGCTCTGACACCTCTCAAAGGAGGGGGAGGGGTGCTGGGAGCTAAATTTAGCTCACTGATTTCATAAGGAATTTAAGAGAACAGAGATGTGAAGAAGCAGACTCTTTTCAATTAACACACTTAAAATCACACACACACAACACACACACACACGCACACACACGCGCTACTAGGAGGAATCTTCTGTGCTGTCATTTTGTTCACTTAAGATAATAACTCCTACATATAGCCCATATCTTGCCTCTCTCTATACCAGACACCTTTTCTCTATGCTCAGTCCTCATCCTCCATCTCTCCTCTCTTCCTACCTCCCGCTAATGATTTTCTTCAGTTACCAACTGACATGCTAATTTCCCACTAACATCAGAGCCTTGAACAACCCCTCCCCCCTTCTTCTCTCTGGTTTCCTTTTGCTACTCACAGATTTGGGTCAGACGCCCCACATCTTGTGTAGTGGGAGGGGTGATGAGAGGAGCAGGGTACAGCCTATATCATAAAGCAACTGGGAAGCTAATAGTCAGATTGGATCATGTGACCGCAATTCTGAATTCCCTCCTATCAAAGGGTACCGTCAGCCTCCAAACAGCACCTTGCAACTACCGCAAGCAGCTAACCCAAACAAAGAAAAAATAACCTATGTATTCTCTTAAGCGGGAATCATACTTCTGCGAAGATACACGTAGATGTCTCTGAGGATCTACGCAGAGAGGGGTGTTATGGGTAACCGTAGGTCGCAGAGGAGCTGACGCGCACTCCTCCCAAATCTCAACAACGTGTTGTGCGGTCCTGGGCGTAAAACAAGCTGATTGGTTGAATTGTCCAACCGGATTTCCGTTTCCAGATTTCTTCTATGTTTTCTGTACATTGTGGTTCACTAAATGTGACACTGCCCCCCAGTGGGCACGTTAACGTTCCGTACAAGTATAAAAGGAAACAGCCACGCGAACGTCTGCGAACGACACCCGTTTACGTGCAGACGGAGAAGCATGTTCCAGTCTTTAGATGTCTCTCCTCAAGAAAAGCGTAGACACTGAAGAATGATAGACCAATGCATGTTTATAATGTGCCTGTAAGATTGTTATCCAAGTGCTGAAAATATGTTCCTCTTAAAACACACACAACCTCAGACCCATTAAAGTGTTTGTGTATGAGGGACAAGCAGCACAGACTGTACCAGCACTGGAATGAGCAGGACACACTGTTCTCTCATCCTCTCTTTGCCTGTCTTGACCTCAGCCTCCCACTTTTTCTTTAACCTCAACTCTGCCTCTTCAACCCTCCCATACTGTCATCCCACTCCTCAGCGTCAGTTCTTTCATGGGCCGCTTGTCCTTTCCTCTTCCTCCCACCTCTCAGCCAGTGCCATCCTCCCCACAGCCAAGACATTACAGGCATGCAGTCAATCGACACTCAATCGGCCCTCTGCTCACAGTTACTATGTAGTTTGTTTTGTTATGATTGTATGATTTTAGTTTGAGGAAGATGTGGGCCAGGTTTATCAAGACTTATTTCCAATCTCCATTTTCTAATAATACCAAGAAACCTTTGTGTACATTATTGGTACCAACTGATTAAAGGTGTTTGCATTAATTCCTGCAAAAATCCTCATTAATTTTCCAACTGACAAAGAAATATGAATAATTAACTGTTTTGTGAACAAGGCCATAAGCTATAAACTAAAATAAACTTCACTGCAACAAAACTTTGTAGAACTCCATTTCATCTTAACAACCCACAAGTAACTACAATCAATAAAGGAATAATGTTTTTATGCAGAAATGTAATAACTGCCTTGTTTAATACAATGTACTTTTGGATGCAGCCACCACTGGGCAACAAGTCGTCTTTCCTTCACGACCTCACGTGACAGGTTCTTCATCATGATTAGTTTGCATGGACTGCTATGATACAGTGATGCATGGCCATATATATAGCTTAATCATTTTATGACACCACAAACTCACATTTTACAACCAAACCACAACTAGCAATAGCCGAAAGTTATTGTATTCTCCACAGATGAGGTTAAAGCAGCTGATCAACTCTGGAGCCAGAAAGCGAAGATCACATTATTTGTTCTTCTTAATTCTTAATCTCAATTAAACTGCTAATTAATTAATGTCAAGAGTAATGGCCATGTTTGTGTTTTAAACAATTAATTTGCATTTTGGTATAGAAACACAGTCAGTATGCCTACAGAGAGAGGAAGAGGGTCTTGCAGCTAGTCAGTAAATTGGGGTACGGTTGATTAAATACTCCCTCTACCACTTAATCAAACTAGACATTCCTCGTCGCCCGCGACGCCATTTGTATCCCCTGCCACAGGTGTAACGCCAAGGCCCTGCTACAGATTATAATATATTCATGGCAAGTATGTATTATTATTTTTCATGTTTTCAAAGTGAAACTTTTTTCACAAAATTAAAGATGGCTACTAAAAATACAAAATGGTCACCGGTAAATGGACAAAACCCCACTGGAGAAAACCCCACAGTCAACAAGTTATTTTTCCAAGATTTTGAAAATGTTTCAAAATTGCTTTGGAATAAGGCCCGTGGTTACAAATCTGTACCGCTGGGAATTCCAACATAGACCCAGGTCATAATTTTCATCTGGCGCCATGTACTGAACCATATCTATATACTATCACAATTTGAGAAGAGTCAGTCAAGAATTGTACTGTGCAGAGCGTTCACAATCTCCATGTGCCAAAATAGGCAAAAATTGCAACATTTTCCCCATAAAACAGTAAAATGTTAAGATATTTTTACAAATTTCGTCTGGCGCCGAGTACTATATAAATGTGCTATTAAAATTTAAACGAAATCGGTAAAGAAATGTGACTGGTAGAGCGTTCACAAGCAAGTGTCTGTGGCGGCGGACGCGTGATGATCGCTGATCCATAGTATCCCCCGACTCGTCGCCGGGGGATACAATAAAACACACAAACACAGTGATGATTTGTTGGCTGCCAGTCTTTTCCACTTCCAACTTGAACCAGACCGTCAGATAAATGAATCAAGCCACTTGGTTGCTTCAGCTCCTCTTTTGTTTAAGCATTTATTTACCAATACACAGGATTTGATGTTGCAACCCACAAATAGCGACTGTGGAGGACATCAGGGGTTATCCAGTGGTTACCGTTTCCTCCCATCACAGATGTTTCGTAATGCGATCAACACCCGCTCTCGACACCAAATACAGCTAAAGTCGCCTCCACTACCCTGGACCTACACTTAGGCTGATCCCTAGTTCCCGACATTATTCAGTAATTTTATAACTCCCTATTGATTTCAACAACAATAACCTAATGGGACGACTGACACTGCTGGCTTGGAATGGCCCGCTCAGTAGATCAGAAACCAAACTCTATCAGCAAACATTACTATTATTACAGTGTATCACTACCGGTATTAATACAAACCTGTCTTTGTGCTTTTTCCTTGTCTGTTTTATCAGGCGGAAATGAAAAAACCCCAAACTGTTTCCTTAAGGGAAAATGTTGCTTGTGACCCCCAAAAAAAAAAAGTTTTGTCATTGTATACTCAATTTCACAATGTTCTCAAGTTCACGTTTGCGGTTTCTGTCAAGTGGAAGCCAGAAATAAATGGTTCGCAGTTGTTCGCAAACATAAGGTCTATTCAGGTGAGACAGAGCCAGGTTTGTCACATATTTACCGTTTACCATTGTAGCCCTGGCACTAGAGAGCTCACATATGAAAGTAGTTTAGCAGGTCCACTCATTTGATACAGAACAGAGGAATACAATTCCCCTGTTACAAACATAATACATCTTTTGACAATCATAACCATTAGAAATTAGCCTATTAGTTAAGTGTTTCACCTCTTATATCTATTCACAGTAGGGATGCCAACGATTAATCGATGATCGATTAATGGTCGTTAAGAATTTGTTCGATCAAGCTTATCAATTAAACGATCAAATTGAACAATGTGTGGTCTCGTCTTGAACTGCATATCTGCAAGAGTTTTAAGTGAAAACATTATTGAAATACAACACAAGGGGGCGCAAAGTAACTATGATGAAACAGGCCAGGCTTCCACCGGTCCATAGCCTGCCACAGAACAACACAGACAGGCTACAGATCAAAAATGAAGTGGGTGAAATGCAGTAGGTAACGATGATCTAACAAGCCAACATCCAACTGTCTTATGGCGCTTCTCCATTGACCAGCACAGCGCAGCACAGACAGGACGTCAAGCAGTGTCGTGTTGCTTCTCCATTGAAGCGAGTCTGGAAGGTAGGAGGAGTAGCGTCATAACGCCATGGTTGAGACGCAACACAATGGAGGAACTTGAAGCTATGCTGAACTTTTTCCTCTGCATTTGGTTTTGTATTA
>OMLI01016982.1:8333-35911 GCA_900302605.1 Rondeletia loricata
CCCCCCCCCCCCCACACACCCCCACCCCCCACCCACACCCCCACACACACACACACACACACACACACACACACACACACACACACACACACACACACACACACAATTTGTGGAGCTGCTTTAAGTAGAGTTGAGCATGTGTATTGTTTGTTTTTTTAATCTTTCAAGCATGTTTCAGTCACACATCATATTGCATTAACCACATCCAGGTGCTATCTACATCACCATGGACTGCCTTCATGTACCGTCCTGCTGAGGGTCAGTGGGCTGAGCTGGGCCTGGGGGGGAAGTGGGGTCGCATCGTGGTCTGGCTGTCTGGGATCGAGTGGACTACCTTTCCGATACACCTTCCTCCGGGCCAGTGGCACTCCCTCTGCCTCACCTGGTCAGAGACGACCAACAGACCCGCCCTGTATGTCAATGGCAGCACGGTGGACATGATGGCAGGTGGGCAGACCAGGAAACTGGGACGGAGAGGTTTCTATCTATCTATCTATCTATCTATCTATCTATAGAAATAAGCTTGACTAAACTGTTTTGTACCATACTGCCCTCTCTTCTTCTCTCCTAGTTGATGTGGCCAATTCTCCCCTCGTTTCCCCCCCGTGCTGCCAACTGGCCCCCAATGGAACGCTAACTCTGGGCGCGGCGCACTTCCTGGCCAATGGGAAGCTCCAGATCATCTCCGTCAGCCGTCTGAGGGGCAGAGTGTCTCTCTTTCGGCTATGGGGGCGGGCACGCAGCAAACAGGAAGTGATGTCACTGAACTGTACAGAGGGGGACCTGGTGAAGTGGGAACAGGACAACTGGGACACTCAGATTTGTTCACCCATCCCGGACCCCACCCTGCAGTGTGGTGAGCCAATGGGAAACACCCTTTATCTTACAGTAACTGGGATGCACTTGAGATTCGGTGGCGGTTTCTACTACTTACAGTAACTTATCAGATTTTGTTTCAAATTTTCGGAACCTTACATTTATTTCTACACCTTAGCGTGTGGTTTCACAATACTGTGACAGGTTGAAGGTTCCCCTCTCTTCCCTCTTTCTTTCCGTCTCTGCCTAGTCTCCTACACTGTTTACAAAGCCCAGTGACTGATTCAGTTGTATGTAGTAAATAATGGTCTGTCAGCTTTAACAAGCCTCTTTACAGCTTTTTCCTACCTGTGTGGTAGCCTCCATGGCTGCCCTTGTTTTATGTCCACGGCCACCAGATTAAATATTGACCACCTGTCCTTCTGTCAGTAGGGTAAATATAGAAGCCATTCTGTGATCAATAATATTGAGACCAGAAGCATTCGTCTCACGGCTGTCAAAGGTTGTTATATTCTGTATGCAAATCTGGAACTCGCCACCTTAACCCTACGTTTATCCTTACTAATGTTATGCCTAATCCCTAATATTGAATTGTGACAAACACAAACATTGTGATCTGATTTGTGAAGATAGGACGATTTTTGATTTTGATTTTGCAGCTTGGCTGAAGAGTGAAAATCTGAATTAAATTACACAACAGTCTGAGACCGAGAACCAAACGTTTGATCAAATAGAGTTTGCCTCACTGACATCTGGAAGTTAGTAATACAGAAACTTATTTCAGAAATCACTGAGATGGTATAATATACAGGGCTGTGCATACAGAGGCAAGGGAAGGTACGTGAGCCCTCTGCCTCGTTTCTGTCTGATTTTGAATCAAAATATTTTAGCATCACATACATTTTAAAGCATTGTGATATGACAGATTTAAAAAATATTCAAAAATATTCACCACACTCCTGTAAGATGTTCACTTACTGTAATGATCGACTTGATGCTGAAGCCCAGTAAAGGAGCTCAAAACTATCACCTTGTTGCCATCGCACTTTACATTGATAACGTGTGATCCATCAGTGCTAATTTGCTATTAGAATTTTCGTGCTGAATATAATAGAAGGCATGTTGGAACCCTACTGAAAAATTGGCAACGCTATAAATGTTAAAAGAGGTTTTTATTTAATAATGAACTAGATATTGACTTACTTTTTCCTCTAGGGATACTACTGTAAATGTGGAATAATTTCCATGGATTAAATGATTAGAAAGTTAAATGTCTTCCCTATCCTTTGTCTTATTATATCATAATGTGTCTGTAAGTTATATGATGATGAAAGATCATTTATAATAAAAAATAAGACAAAAACCACTTTAGCATGGAGTTGAAATACTTTCCCAAGCCACTGTATAGAACACAATGATCTAAAAACACTTAATTGTATTTGTTAGATAGCAGTTTTATTTGTATTGTTATATGTTTTATTTATTGCATTGCATTTTTTACGTACTTTTATTTTTCATTTACTCACATTTATATGAGTAACATCTGGTATTCCCTGCGGTTGGCAGACTGGTCCGTGTATGAAGTGAGACTGAGGTTTCTCATCATCCGTTATGATGGGAACAACACTGAGCTCTACACAGCCAGAGACATCGCACATTATTGGGTAAGATACATTTTTTTGTTTTGTTTACTAATGCAAAACCACAGATATTGTAATCATGGCTGAGTGGACCTGAAAATGTTCTGTATACTGCTATATGAGTGAGATAAAATACTATTTGAATGCACTCAAGTAATCTTTTCATTCTGATGTTCCATTGCTGTGTTTCAACATTATTGTTGATCAGAGTTAAGATTAATTTAGATAAGTTATATAATATGAATATACATAATCTATATGATGGGCTGAGAGGCATTCTATTTTCTGTAATGCTATTCTCACAACACATCTATCATTAAAGCTGCACCCGTCCTATCAGCCTAAATCACAAAATGGGGCTGCAACAGAGAAGAGCGACCCATCCCCAGTAACTGAGACGCCATGGATTTGCTCTGTTTACCCAAATACATTTTGGTGTCAGTTATGGTCACTGGGAGGAAAACATTTTTTTTCAGCATCTCCACCCAGGCACTAAGAAAAATACATTTAGAGCCAAGGACTGTGTAGTTTACTGACCTCACTTTACTTGATTTCTGGGTAATGAAGTCCTTCAAACATTCAAAACTTCAAACAGTTATCTCTTGCTGCCGGCCGCCAAAGTGCGAAGTTGCCTAGTGCAGTGTAGCAACTAATAAATAAAAAATAATGATAATTAATGTAATAACTGCTTGATAGTGTAATAATAAAACCTGTTAATGTAATACATTGCCAATTAATGTAATAACATAACATTATTACATTAACTCATGCTGATGGTGGCATGCTGATTAATGTGATCCATTATGCCTTACCACAAAATAATCAGAAAACACACAGAAACTTCTAGGAAACCCCTCTAACCAGTTCTGTAACCAAATCACAACACTGTCCCCTACAATCTACCCCACCGAGCGATGCATTTTAATTGGTTGCAGCTGTATATCTTAATGGTTGTAATGCTGTTCTGTGGTGTTTGTTGTTCCTGCAGCTCAGAGAGGTGCTGCCGCCCAACATCTATTTACACAGAGTGTCTGTGTTTGAGCTAACCAGGTAGGAACACATTCTAAACTAGTACAGTTACATCATGCTAAATGCTTGTTTGAATTAAGGCTAATTTAATTTTAATATAAAAAGTACACTCTGTCTGTCAGCAGATTAGTTCTCTGTAATCTCTACCACAGGTCCCGTACTGAAGATGGCCTTGGAGAAATATCCCATGATGAGAAGCTGGTAAGTTAAAATGGGAATGATCCTCATCGTGGAGATTACACTGGATGGGTATGATCTCTGTGGCTACCTACTGTTGTTTAATGTAACATTTTTGTTATGTAAAGTCCCAGTCAGTGAGGTCATGTGTCTTATTCCTCAGGTGCAGTGGGCTAACCCTAATATTAACAGGTAAGATGTGGTGTAACACATCTGTCCAGACAGTAACTTCTGGACTGGAGTTGATGATTTAGCTTGATGATAGTGGCTGGGCAATATGTTGGTCATCCACACCAGATCATTCTACAGCTCAAAAAGATATTCTTGTTGCAGAGGGAAGTCCCTCCTCCATACACCACTGATTGGGTAATGTTTGCTGATTGACACGGGTTGCCAGTTTGCACATTAAAACTACAGGCATGACTCTGAGGCAAGGCACAAGCCAATGTGACATGACTTGATACTAACAAGACAACATGAAACAATGCACCGCAGCACTCTAAAGGACAGTAAAGCACTTTTACACTTTACCAACTCCCTCTGTCTCCCCTGTAGGTTTGACTGCCTGGTTTATGTGAATGTGATCCCCAGCTTGGATGTGGCTGCTGTGCAGAAAGAGCTGTACAAGGACCTTCAGACCGCCTACAGAGAGCCCAATGGTCTGCTACAGCTAATGGCTGACCCGAACAGCATATACACCACCCCTGTTGGTAGGAAACAATGTCTTCATCCCTCTGTCTGACCCCAGCAAGGTCAATGTCCATTTTGTAAGAGCTGTATTTGGTGGCTGGTATTGCATCTATGGTGTTCACCATCAATGCTGAAGTGCCCTTGAGCAAGGCACTGAATCCTAAACTACTCCAGCAGTAGGCACTCTGATGAAATGCATATTGCTGTTGTCATGTGAAAACCTCGAAACTCAAATTTAGGTGATTTTGTGTTACTTCACTTGAAGGATTACATGCTCCTCCTCCGCAAAGCCTTGGGCTTAAAAAACCTTTCAAAACCTCACTGGATAGAATCGAACATGCATGGTGATCGAGCAAAAATAAGGCTGTTTTTCTTAGTTCCTGAAAAGTTGGCATTTTGGAGGAAAACGTTTTTCACCCGACAGCAACAATATGTATAGAGAGCAATGTGTGTGTTTAAGCCGGCTCTGGTTCACTCCTGTCTATTCCAGTACATTGCAGATTACTTGATATAAGCAAACTACGAAGCGTACGATTCCCATTCTGACATACAGTATGTTCTACCAAAGTGATATACAGTGTATTCCTCGGCCTGATTTCGGTGGAATTCAATCTATAGAACTTAAACTTATTTATGTTTACCACACTACACTACCAGCATTTGTTCGAGACGAACAACGCCCAACTTCCTAGTTTGAAATGTTCCAAATACGTAGCGGGGAACTTTCCATGCAAAGCTAACATGTCTGTGACAATCGCTCATTTGAACTCCTTCGGCGACGACCCCAACAGCATTAACTGCTTAGCCTGCTAGCTAACCTACTAGCTAACGTTGCACCATGAAAATGTATAGTGATAGTTGTGGTCTTTGGCTAGTGTACACTGTCACCCACTAGAAAAAAAGGCGTAATCATTTTGGTACGCTCCTTACAGTGAAGAGAGGCCATTTCATGGGAAATGTAGTTTGGTAACTGCACTTATAAGTAGGCGTATACAAACTTGTACCTTAGCCTTTTCCCTAAAAAGTTACAAAAGTATATACGTCTCGTAATTGTTTATGTAACTGATGATTTTCAACACAATCTGTTTCTTTGTTTTGTTGATATAAGACGTGTCCCACCGTGTCTATGGAAGATTGCGCTAGCCACCTAGCCGCTAGTAAACCAGTAGCCGGTCTTGGTTAACTTCCGCTTCGGCTCCCTGTGCAGAAAGACACATTCTGGTTACCGTGTGTACATTGGCTAATAATCTTCTCTCTATTTCTAGAAACCTTCCCCATTGTCAGTCCCACTGTTGTAGTGACAGAGTCCTCTGCTGTCACAACCCCAACCTTTAAAACCACTACACCACCTTCTACTTCCTTCCCTACCACCACATCTAAACCCACCACCAGTGCCACCAGCACCACCACAGGCACCTCCACCAGTACAATCGCAGGCACCGCCTTCACAGAAGCCACTGGAAATATCTCAGGTCAGTCTGTTAATATTGTCACATGATTATTATTCCCCATCAATGTAGCATGCATTAATCATTAATACACATTTGATTAATAGCCATACAGAATGATGGAAGATCGGTTTCTCCATAGTTTGTTTTGTCTCTCTCTCCTGTGCAGAGCTGTATTTTGAGGTTAAGGTGAACGTGTCCATAACAGGGGAGTGTGACCCAGAACAGTGCCTCTCCACCTGGGTATGTCTCACAGAACAGTAGCCTACAACTCTTTTATTTTTAGGGATGTGACACAGACTTGGCTCTACCTGTCTCGGGATGGCCTAGTGAAGCGGTAGTGACAGAATCCACCTTGTGCGGTTTAAAATAATGCAACATGGGCGACGTATAACCCGGTTTTATAAACCAACATCTTAGTCCTTTTAATCTCCAGGACACACACCATGCTGAAAGCCCTCTGACTCTTCACAGCTCAACACCAGTCTACCCAACGATGAGATGATAGTGCTCAACTTCCAGCTGCTCCCTAAGACTCGCAGGTATTTAGCGTCGGCTGCCACACCATCAGCACACTTTCTATTTCCAGACATGTCAGTTATACAATCTGATACACCATGTCAACATATTTAACACACGTGAGCAGTTCAATGAGTTACTGATCTCGCTTGCAGACTTCATCCTAACCTACGATCAAACATCTCTGTGTCTGAAGGGGTAAGTGTTAACTGTATTCTGTTACGTTACCTAAACAAATCATGTATTCTGATTACAGATACTTGTGAAAAATAAGATGATTACTTCTATTATTCTATTGTTTTAATATTTTAAAGAAACTCAGATGGCCATTTAAATACTGGCAGGTGTTCTACATTGTTATAAAATGTGGCACAGAATAAAATATGTGTGTATGCAAACCTGAAATACATTTCCTAAACTCTGTGCAGTACCTGAAAGTAATCAGAATACATTGCTGAGTTTGGGTAATCCAGTTTGGGTATTACATTACTGATTACAGTTTTGATCAGGTAACTGGTAACTGTAATGGAATAAAATTTTAAAGTAACCAACCCAGTCCTGGTTACAAGCTCTGTAGAAGCTGTGTGATCTAGGGTTTGACTGATATGGGTTTTTATACCCATATTAGTACCGATATGTTTAGACTGAAATCGCCGATGGCCAATATTATGTGCCGATATTCAATAACTTATGCCAAAACATTACAAGTATTCAGTGTTTTATTCTTGTCAGGGTGGAAAAGCCTCTGAAACAGCATTTAGACCATAACGGGACTCTAAAACTCTCCACTGAAACCCAGACTAAATACTTTTAGGTGGGTTAGCAGTAAGACAGGATGACCCACTGTACAATGGCAGGTAAACTCTGGGGTACATTACTGCCTTTAAAAGGATAATTAATTTACAGAAAACATAATTGAATGAATGAATAAATACAGTGAGCAAAAAACTAAAACTTAATTGCAGGTTTTACAGACTTATATGTAGCGGTGGTCAGGGAGGAACCTCCATCATATCGGCAGTAGACGAAATGATTGGGTGATATCTGATATTTAACAAAAGGCCAATATCGGTCTAACCCATATGATCTATTGAGGATTGAAAAATCGCTTTTCACATTATGAAGCCCTCAGTTTGATGCTGTGCTAATATTTTCATTCTTTCCCAGGTGTCCTCATACAGAGATTCAAGGTATGGGCCATTTAAGTGTAGGCCAATACATGCAGACACCAAGGGAGACACTATATATTCATTTTGGAATGAATGAAAGAATGAATGAAAATTTGGATTGCCTTAAATTCATCATAAAATATTTGTTAGGAATATTGTTAGGAAATCTCTCTAGGTAACTTTAATAGTAACTCATAACGTGCTTTGTGCAACCCATAATTTACTATCATGCCAGCAAAGATTTTGTAAGACTAGGCATCATTTTTTTCAGATATTGGATATCTCAGTTTGGAATGAATCTCTCTGTGTGCAGAGAGAGTTGTGTTTTCCAGATCCAGGTCATGATGTCGCCGTCAGACACGCAGGAAATAGAAGAGCGGATACGATACCTGCTGGAGCTGCCCTACAACAGTGGCTCCATCACCGTAGCAACCCAGGACATACAGATCAGCCGCATATGTAAGTGAGGTTCAGGCTCGGTGAAAGAATGTGGTGTTACGTTTCATATTATACAATATGAAATTCTATGATCTGAAAAATTACTATACTAAAATCGAGATAAAATGTGATGATACTCTTGAACTTTCTCTAAAATGAAAAATTACATGGCACAAAAATTTTAATAAATTGTGGCTCTGCTCTTGAGCATTCTAATATATAATGCTCCTACAACTCGTGTCTGTCTTTGTCTCTTTCTCCATCTGTGTCACTATCATCCTCCTTTAGTGATAGTTCAGTGCAAAGCAAACACCCACCAGACCAGAAAAGGCCTGTTTGAGTGGCCAGCCACCTCGGGACGAAGGAACGCCACTCGGCCGTGCCCAGGAAACGCCCGCCGCCTTGCCACCCGACACTGGTGAGAGTCGAGATTATTCATTCGATCATTTTCTCTACCCGCTTGATCCTCTACAGGTACTGAAACCTATCCCAGCATGCACTGGGCAGAAGGCAGAGAGACATGCTGGACAGGTTGCCAGTCCATCACAGGGTTAACACACCTATGGGCAGTTTAGAGTCTCCAGTCCAGCTGACCTGCATGTCTTTGGGACACAAACACGTGGAAAACATGCAAACTCCACATAGAAAGGGCCAGGGATCGAACCCGGGTCCTTAAGTCACAGAGTCATAAATATATATATATATATAGAGCTGGGAGCTTTTTTCATGTCAATATCAAGGTTTATATGTAACTATGCTGACATGAGTTTCTACCTGCGCACATTTCTTAGGTCAAAGTTGATTGTCAGACCTTACTATAAAGAAGCCCTACATCTCTAAATGCTCTTTGGCTTTATTACTGGACATCTGGTGAAGTTGATACTGTATGTCTGCTAACTATTATCAATAATCACCGAACTCATCACCTGCAGACAAATCCGTCATACAAATCACTTTCAGAAAAGACCATCTGTACTCACTTGGTTGAGTCTGACAACATGGATTTTGATGTTGGTTACATCTGACAGTATACTGTGTATTTACATAGCTGTGTTACAGCGTTCAGGACTCTTCCTGTGTATTGATTCAGTACATATTGATGGCTGTTCATGGGCGCTGGGAGACTATGTTGTAAAAGCATTAATCAGGCTAATGAGTGCAGTTAATAGCTGGGTGATTCCCAGGATCAATAGCCTCACAGCTGTCACATGATCACATAATCAATTATTTAGTTATTCTGTTCAAGATACATTCATACTTTTAAGCAAATTAGCTTATGCTTTTATGAAGAGCCACCAACAGTACAATGAGTGAGCTGGTAGGAGTTCAGTATCTTGCTCAAGGACACTTCGGCAGGATACATGGCCGTTGATTGGCTGTCGGGGGAATCGAACCTGTGATTTCGGTTACGTGGGAAAGTCTCGTGTTGCCTTGGCAATCCTGTGAACCTGTAGATAACAGAAGTTAAGTATTAGCCAGTGACTGACACTGTTTGCAGGTCATATAAATCTCTTTATCCTAATTATGTCTCTGTGTCACTGTAATAATAATAAACTTTATTTATAGCACTTTTCAACAAAGTGCTTTACAGGCTCAATAAAGTGATTTACAGAGTCATTAACAGAGAGGACAAAGGAAAGCAGAAATAGGATCAAATGAACACACAAAAAGTAATTACAGACCTAAAAAACATGAAGGTAGGAACAGGAGAGGGAGACGGAGAAACCTCTCCAGGATCAAGAATAAAAGATAGGATACATAACTCGTACAATAACAAATAAAATAGGACATTATACGAAAGCCTGTTCATAAAAGTACGTTTTGAACAGTCTATTGTATAATGCATGACTCTCTCTCCCTTCACTTCTCTCTGCCTGTCTGTCCGTCTGTCTGTCTGTCTGTCTGTCTGTCTGTCTGTCTGTCTGTCTGTCTGTCTGTCTGTCTGTCTGTCTGTCTGTCTGAAAGAACAATTCAGTGATAAATGCATCTCTGATATTTAACAGTAAGCTGTCTCTCAGCACCCACTGGATGCCTCCAGACCTGGAGGACTGCCCTCTAGTGGTGGAAACCATCCCTGATCTGGACCATGTGGACGTCACTGCTGGTCAGTTACACACTTCAACCATTTAATTTGTCCCTCAGTGCATATTTCTGTGTGCCTTATTTTGTAGTTGTCAAATTTTTAAGTATAAAGATTAGTCAAATAAAAAAACTAGGCTTTTAGCACAAAAATAGTTAAAAATAAAGTAAAGAAAAGTCCAAAAATTACTACGTACACAAAGCCAGTAGTGGGGTGACAGTGTCTCAAACAAGGGGTGCCATATTGCAGTTACAGCTGGGACCTTGAATGTGTTAGTCTCCTGATATAGCTTGCTACCCTGTGCAGATGTACATCATTTCGCAAGTCGTATTGTTTATTTCCAGAGAACGCACTGGACGTGGTGGAGATGATTCAGAGTTTGCTCAACAACCACTCCACACTGAGCTACCAGGAGCTGGCCACAGTCCTCAACAAGCTGAAGGCCATCGTTAACGTCAGTGTGGTCACACCAAAGTTGGGCCGAGCTCTAATCAACATCATCTCTGACATACTGGAGTCTGACAGCGACCTACTGCCTTTTACTAACACGTAAGGCTTAGAAAACCAAATGGAGAAATGTGCTTGACTTTTCTGCAATGGCGGCTGTTTGATCTCTCCTTACACCCCCTTCTTTTTCTGTTTTCTCCCTCTGCAGTATTCTGAACATCACGGAGGCAGTGGGAGACAGGATGTCGGGCTATGAGGGCTCCACCACCCTTGTTGCTCCGGCCATCGCTGTCGCAGTGGTGGATGTGGTCCCTGGACAGTTTGGCAGTCTGACGTTCGGAGTGTCATCTATCCAGGGAGGCTTAAACCCTGAGGTTCAGTGTGTCAATATGTTCATATGACATGAATAGAGCGGAGAAGGCACAGAAGGTTGCAGGGTGACATGGTGGTTAGAGAGACCGTCACTTTGACCCCTCTGAGAACACGCAGATGAACTTGATGATCTTTTACGCTCCAGTTTCTACCTCGTATGGAGGCAAAGATAAAGGGGGTTAAATGACATTTTTCGTGGTTTGTTTTTTGCATAGATTAGTTTATTTGGTGGCAACGAAACTTTCTAACATCAACGATATATTCCTGTCAATCAAAGTCTGCACTGAATCATATCCTGATATAAACCCATTAATGACAGGGCCATAAAATCGCTTTGACTGATGCTGTAAAATATAATACACATGCCGACCCCTGAGCATAAAACGCATGAAATGTCTCTGTGTGTTGTAGATTTTCATCAACAAGGTTCCATTCAACGGTACGGTAGCCTTCATCTCCCTGCCGTCTGTCCTGCAGCAGAGCTTCCCACAGTACAGCCCGAGCCTCAGCCCGCCAAGAGTGCAGTTTCACTTCTATGGCATCCCGATGCTCTTCAAGGTATGACACGTGTTTTGGTTTTTGTGAATCTTTTCTTAAAAAACAAACAAACAAGAAGAAAAACCACGTAGTAAACATGCATATTTTTGTAACTGGGAGATGCCTGGAACAACTGAAGTCATCTTTTAATTGGGTCCTAATGGGTTCCTGCATGGCTCAATGGGTAACTAGATCTGGGGGTTGATCTCCGCTGAGGCCATCCATACTTACAGTATATGTATTTTTCATTCAAATGTATTTTTAAGATATGAATGAGCACAAATCATCTTTATATTATTCAGGATACTCGTGTTCCATTTTAAAGGTGGTGCATGTATTATTACCTTAAGCTTGGATAAGCTCATATCCCAATTATATTAGTATTTTATTCCCAGATATTAGCAGTGCAATACAAAATAATGTAAACACATTACCATGTTTACTGTTGTTTTTGTGGCCTGTTTAAGTTCTGTGTCTCTGTGGTATTCAGTATATTCTGTTAATTCACGTATACAGGGAGATCTGTGATGGGAATATGAAGATGCATATAAACAAACACATTTTATTATTATTTTCAGAGCAGCCAAAAGGGGCGGATCCTAAACACCTTTGTAGTGTCAGCCAGTGTGACCAATGCCAGCTCTCCAATCAAAAACCTAGATGAGGACGTCAAAGTCACACTCCACCATCTCATACCCAATACAGTAGGATCAGATGTCATTTCAAAATACTGTATGGCCGCGTACAGCCGCTATTATCAAAACAGTATATGAATAAATTCATGAATAATCAATTGTTGCTAGCCTTTGGTCAATTCATATATTTCCCTCTCTGTTGAAGCGTAACAAGGATGTGCAGTGTGTGTACTGGAACTTCAATAAAAACAGTAGGTCCTATTTTAAATCATTATTACATGAGCTGCCAATCTTATGAATACTGGATGAACTGAGTGAGGCTAACTGCATGACTGTCTGTGTCCCTGTCCAGACGGCCACGGAGGCTGGGATGGTTATGGCTGCAGAAAACACTACAGCAGCTCTAATTACACGACTTGTCTGTGTGATCACCTCACACACTTCGGAGTTCTGTTGGTACATACATCATATATTATTGATTATTGTTTTATTGTTTCCTGGAAAGCACTCCTTGCTCCTGACTTGAAAAGGGCTACATACAAAGTTATTATTATTATTAATAGTAGTAGCAGCAGAAGCAGTAGTAGTAGTAGTACAAGTAGTAATAGTAGCAGTGGTAGTGGTAGTGGTAGTGGTAGCAGCAGTAGTAGTAGTAGTAGTACAAGTAGTAATAGTAGCAGTGGTAGTGGTAGCAGCAGTAGTAGTAGTAGTAGCAGCAATGGTAGTAGGAGTAGTGGAAGCAGTATAGTAGTAATAGTGGCAGTGGTAGTAGTAGTAGTGTTGGTAGTAGTAGTAGTAGTGTTGGTAGTAGCAGTAGTAGTGCAACTGTTACATTACTATTATTAAATAAGATACAATCTGTCTCAGTGACCATCTCTCGTACACTTTTGAGAGCTGTTGCTGGTACATTGAAAAATACCTGTGTGTGTGTGTGGGTGTGTGTGTGTGTGTGTGTGTGTGTGTGTGTGTAGGATGTCTCCAGGACTCAGGTAGACCCGGCTGATGAGCAGATCCTGACCATCATCACCTATCTGGGCTGTGGAGTCTCATCCCTCTTCCTGGGGGTCACTGTTGTCACATACACAGCCTTTGAGTAAGACTCAAACCACTGACTTGGTGATGTATCGTTGTCTTCCACTGTGTTTACATGCAGCCTGGTATCTTGTTAGCATGTCTGACTGAGCTCCACTCCAAATGAAACATCCTCATATCAACTTCATCAGCCTCAATCCGGCTGAAACATTGATCCAGCTGAAGGACCGGGTCACGGGTTAAAGGTTATTATGCCAGTGCTGCTAGACTGGGACAGTGCTTCTGCTTTGAATGCATACTTGTTGTGTGTTTATGTTTAGTCTACTGTCATACAGGGCATCTTGTCATGTGCAGCGGTCCTGCACCCAGTGTGTCACTCCTGTATTGTGTACCTGTCTTGCAATTTGTCAGCACTAATTAAAGGTACTACGTATAGCATTTTAATCAAGCATTGTCAAATTAATTGTCATAACTTGATTTAATTACTGTAAACAAATAAAACCATGGTCGAGACGATTGGTAGCCTCTATTTCATGCCAGCGGTATTGTCACTGCTGTGTTTCTCAAAATTAACCCTGTTGCTTCCTGTCGCATTTTGGGACAGATACGATTTAAAGATTTTCTCTTTCACTTTCACACATGTTGGAAGTGATTTTTCCATCGGCCTTTCACTCATTTCACCATTTGCCATTGTGAGAAACTCTGAAAGCATTATCTCTGTTTGCGCTGGGAGAACAGCGCCCTCTTCCTGTTGTGTGCTGTCCGCCAATCTTCGCAGCGTTGGTCTCATTTGTTCACGGTAATTATGCTAATGTCTGAAAATTCATGTCCTAATGATTTATTGATGTTAAAATAATACATGTAGCACCTTTAACCAAGTAAAATCCATTGAGCACCCATTGAGCTAATAAGTGACTGATTGATTACCTTTTGGAAAATCTATTCATTTTGTAGTTGCTGTTTCAGATTATAGAGCTTGAATCTTGTGCTCTCTATGTCTCTCCGTTTCCCCCTCTCTTCCTCTCCCCTGTCCACCTGTCTCTCCGTTTCCCCCTCTCTTCCTCTCCCCTGTTCACCTGTCTCTCTGTTTCCCCCTCTCTTCCTCTCCCCTGTTCACCTGTCTCTCTGGTCCCCCCTCTCTTCCTCTCCCCTGTTCACCTGTCTCTCTGTTTCCCCCTCTCTTCCTCTCCCCTGTTCATCTGTCTCTCCATTTCCCCCTCTCTTCCTCTCCCCTGTTCACCTGTCTCTCCGTTTCCCCCTCTCTTCCTCTCCCCTGTTCACCTGTCTCTCTGGTCCCCCCTCTCTTCCTCTCCCCTGTTCATCTGTCTCTCCGTTTCCCCCTCTCTTCCTCTCCCCTCTTCATCTGTCTCTCCGTTTCCCCCTCTCTTCCTCTCCCCTGTTCACCTGTCTCTCTCAGGAAGCTTCGTAGAGACTACCCCTCTCAGATCCTGATCAACCTCTCCCTGGCCCTGCTGGGCTTGAACCTGGTATTCCTGGTCAACTCCTGGTTGTCCTCCTGGGGCCTGTACGGCCTGTGTGTGGCTGTAGCATCCACTCTGCACTATTTCCTGCTGGCTTCATTTACCTGGATGGGATTAGAGGCGGTCAACATGTACTTCGCCCTCGTCAAAGTGTTCAACGTCTACGTTCCCTCCTATATCCTCAAGTTCTGCGCTCTGGGATGGGGTGAGCCATCGGCCCATAAGAGAGTGGAACCTGCACAGTGTCAGAAAAAGGAGAATGTCCACATAGAGGCTTTTAATGCAAAAAAACTGATATTAAATACATAAAGTGAAGTGACAGAAAATGTCCTACCACTAAAATTTGTAGGAACAAAGATAATTCAGTTTACACAATCGCCATTTGCTTTTTAGGTGAAATACAACACATTATAATACAATGCAATGTAACACTGCATATCACGCAGTAGAAGGTAATCAAGCATGATGGGTCAATATTATTTTTCAATTAATGCTAATGAAAGCTTTTCATGTTTTCATAGGTTTTATAGTGTCAGACAAGGATAATCAATCTGAGAAAAGCAACTGAATGAATTGCGATTGGTCCCTGTTCTTTGAAAATATTAAGTTGACACTTTTGAGATAAATCCAACATGATGAATATGCACTATTTTCATCTGCTTGTTGCACAAAATATTAAATATCACACAGTATCATGTTGAGTTTACAATTTCTCCAGAATGACTTACACCACCAGGTATTCCACTGCTAATCTGTGGTCTGGTGTTGGTAGCAAAATCAGAAGGCATCAGCATCTACTGCAGTTTATGTATATTGCTGCTGTCGGAAAGAAAAAAAGAGAAAAAAACACGTATATCTCCAAAAAACAACCTTTTCAGGAATTACGAGGAAGTTCTTATTTTCCAAATGACACCCACGTATTTTGGAAATTGCCTTTAATGGTTCTCATTGGTCCTCAGGCCAGTTCATTTATTCAACACATTACATTCCCATTACATTTTAGGCATTTAGCTGCCGCTCTTATCCAGAGCGACTTTCAATGAGTGAGTGGACAGAGGTGAGTGTCTTACTCAGGGACACAAACAGGACACAATGCTTTTGATGGAGACAGGACTGTGGCTGTTGCAGGGATCCAATCTGTGACCTTTCAGTTACGGGACAGTCTCTGGAAAACCCATGCTGTGAAAATATACGAACTGTCCCTCCAGGTATTCCTCTGGTGATCTGTGTCCTGGTGCTCATCGTGAACAGAGAGGCCTATGGCAGTCATCTCTACACAGACACCCCGCCTAGCATGGAGCCACTGGACAACTCGGAGGACTTGTGAGTTTTGTTGTCATCCTTTATTCAGTCTCCATGTCTTAGCACTTTTTTTTTTAGGGTTTCATTCCAAAATGAGATATTCACCATTTTAAAATATCAGACCTATTCTTAGAGAATGATTGCTGTAATGAAAGTTAAACCCACTATGGTGTATAATTGAATTTACTAGTTAACTAAAGACCTTTGCTCAAGAAATAGTACCAATTTAGATGATATATTCATTTGTATTTTTGAAATGGTCAGCAATGAAAATTGGGTAACATTTCCCAATGGATCGCAAAATGATTGTTTAATTACAGGACATACAGGGTACATTTATTTGTGACTGGAAGTCGAAAGGCACTTTGTAGTCTGTATGACCACAATAATTATAATGATCTTTCCCTCTCTCCTCCATCTGTTGTTTGCATCACTTCTCATCTCTCACTACCTCTTCTCCATCCCTGTCCGATCAGCTGTTGGCTCCAGGATGACGTGGCGTTCTACGTGTCTGTGGTTGGCTACGCCGTGCTCGTCTTTCTCTTCAACATTGCTGTAAAAGAAATCTACACACATTATTTGAGTTGCTGAGCAGACCGTATCTTTTATTTAGATAACTATGAACCTTCCATTAAATCTAGTAAAACAACTCATGGAAACATACGGGCGAATGTACTTATGTGTTACTGTGGTGACATTTCCACAATATTCTCCTAATCAGCTCTCTGATCATTTCCCCAACACCATCACTCAGCTTTATGGGAAGATCTACAGGCCTGTTTATCATGCCCATGAGACAGATTACACTTACGTCTGACAGTATAGCAATATGTGACAGTATTTGGCCATACTGGTGTACCTTAAAACTTGGTATGCTGCTCAGCTCTGCTCTCAGAGTAAACAGACCCGGCCTTGTTTCCCATGTAACCTGACATAACTAACAACATGCAACTTATCCTCAATCAAATCTCCTATTCTGAGACACTTGATACAGTTTGGGCCCCGTTAGTTACCTTTGGAATTAAAAGATATTGGCTTTCCTGTGAATCACCTTCTGTTGAATCTCCTCCTAGGTTTTTGTGGTGGTTCTGATCCAGATTCGCCACATGCGGGTCAACCGCCCGGCCGGGATCCGCGGCGGACTGACGCATGACCTGAAGGGAGTTGCCAGTCTCACCTTGTTACTGGGACTCACATGGACCGTTGGCTTCTTCACCTGGGGGCCAGCCAGAGTACCTCTGCTGTACCTGTTCTCTGGACTCAACACCCTACAAGGTTGTGTGTTTGTCTGTGTGTAGTAATGAGAGACTTATTGGAAGTCATTTTGAATAAGAGCATCTAATTAATGTCTAAAAATGTAAGCGTAGAGACAGCGTGTGAGTCTGTGTGTGTTTATCCTTTATTTATTGAGTGGAGGTTTGCTAACCAAGCAATTGAGACAAACCCCCTAAATTACAGGACTTTCCCTTAGAGTGCAGACATCTCTCACTTGCTCATTCATACAGTTATAACACACATGCTTCTGTAACCCTGTGGGCTAACACCACCATGCCGGACTTCATCTCACTTTCTTTTATCTTCCAGGACTGTTTATCTTCCTCTTCCACTGTCTGATGAAGGAGAATGTCAGGAAACAGTGGAGGATCCACCTCTGCTTCGGACGTTTCCGACTTGAAGAGTACTCTGGTATGATGGTCTCACACAGTATGTTGTGGCTTTACTACCGTAACTGAGGTTTAGTACAGTGCAGGAGGAAACAGAGGGTCAAGCAGCATCGTGGTTATAGACTGTTTTGAATGGAACAAACAAACATTGGTAATGTATGCTCGTTGTTTGTGAAGCTCAATTGTCAGTTACCTATCTGGCACTAATTACAGATCCAGATTTTACACTTTTAACTGAATTTTCCATTGCCAGGCTTATTCTGACTAATTCTGATTACATATTTGCATTGCAAAGGCTTGAGATCAATAGATGAAAAGTCCACTTTTGATTTCTCAGTCTTAACGGGTCATGCATAGTGAGTGTGTAACATTTTGCAATGATGATGTCGTCACCCAGAGTGGAGCCACACAGCATCAGTTGGAGCCGTGGGCAAATCCAGATCCAACCCTCCGATACCACTGGTACCGTCGGTCCGGTCGGTCAAGTCCAGCTCCACAGACAGCACCTCGGCTTCCTCCGACAGCTTCCTCCGGAGAGACTCGTCCGGCAAGAGACCCAACCTGGGTGAGGACAAAGCTTCTGAAGCAGCAGATAGACTTATATGCTCTTATACCCTTATTACTCAGTCTTTCAACAGTACTACTCCTAATACTAATACACTCAAAATTCCAATTAGGCAAGCAATTACAATGCAAGCTAAATTAAAATGTTGCTTAACTGTAAAAATGTGTTTTGAGAGATAATTTTAAATATGACTCTATGCTCCAAAGCATAAGAGTCGTATCAGCCTTTGGTCTTTGGAAGCCGAGGCATTAGCTTCAACACATTTCCATAATGAGTGTTTCTATGCCATTTTTAACAGCTACATTTTTCGATGGTCTTTTTATCATTTAGTTGCACTGAAAGCTAAAACTCATCTGGGTGAGCTTTAGCCTCCTTCATCGTTATGAAATTACAGATTTATTCACACATCCTAATCACTCAGCTGCCAGAATTGAGGTGAAGGTCATTGCATACAATAATGAGACTGTATTGATTTAATGTATTACTTAAAATCTATTTTATTAGGCATGTCTGAAGCCCTCAACAAAAACACCATAATTGTTATTCCTTAAAGGTTGCCATTATGTTATGACAGCTCATTTCCTCTTAACCCCAACACACACACCCACACACACACATTCTTTACCCATAATTTAAAAGCAAATATCTAGTTTTTGCAACTGTAAATTCTTCATAATGTTTAATTATCTTCCAGGCCTGTTTGTGAACGCTGTGGCTCTACCTCGAGCCCAGAGAGGCCCCTCCCTTACAGGAGCTCCACCTTCCCAGAGGGGGATGAACCTTACACCTGGCTGGATGAGTCACATAGGCCAACAAGGACACAAATAAACACACAGACACGCATACAAACGCATACAAACATGCACACATATGCACACATGCTGGCATCCAAATGTCAAAAGCTGAAATCTTTGAGACTAGGTGTTTGCATGAGAGAGGGGGGGATTGAAAAAGGTGTTGCTTTGTGTACAATAGGAAACAGGAGCTTGAACGTGTATTATGATTCTTAAATATGATAAGGAGACACAGGCTACACACTTGTAATCACAAGGCCACTGAGGTTTATAGTCCATGGACAGTAGAGCCAAGATTAACTGTTGAGAGCAGCTGTGTTATAGCTTCATAAGATGATTTAGTCACGCAATTTTATCTTAACGTTTTAGCTGAATATTGTAAAAGAGCCTGTAATTAATGAGTTGCTGCATCAGTTCCAAGGAGGAGTTGGTTGCCAAGCAACTGGTATGTGGAACCATGGTGACCACACAATTTGTAAAATAAATTAATAAATGAACATGGTGACTTGGGGACAAGAGCAGTGTTTCAGAATTGGCTCAACATGCACCTGTACAGCAGTAAGATCAGGGACATTTCACCTACACACCAGTGGTTTACCTGAAGACCTACTGGAGTAATTGTGTGTGCACATGCATGCTGGTGCATGAGAGAAAGTAATACCAACAGCTGGAATAAACATCTTTGAAATGAACTGCATCAAACAAAAGGAAAACCGAGATGTTTGAACTTAAATTTGCCTCCTGGGACGAGAAGACAGATGAAGTAAACCAGCTCTGGAGAACTGCACCTCACTGGCTGCAAGTGTGCACGCCTTATGTACAGCTCATTGGCCTGCTTAACACTACATTATGGTTAAAACAGAGTTATAAGGCAGCAGCATGCCCTGTCAATTTAATCCTCTGCACTTGGCTCTACCTCTGCCCGTCTTCTCACCCTCTACACAATGGATGTATTATGCTCTACAGTATTTAGCTTTAATAGGCCACAAGATGGCAACATAACATAGCAGAGCACTCTAAAGATGAAACATTTTCTGGCCTGGTAACTAGATAAGACAGGCACAAGGAAGAGCTTCAGGCGGTTTGCAGTGGACGGGCATGATCTGTCTGGCTGTTCAGCGACAGTGAGGCTTGCTATTAGTTTGTGAGACGTCTTGGGTTCTTCAACTGCTAGGTCATGAGATCTGACCTCTTGACCTCAAACAGACTGGGGTTGCTGTGGGTTTTATGACCAGCTTATTGCTTATTATATCAGTATTAGTAAGCCAAGTCCGAGAATGGTTACATGCACAAATTACTGACCTGTAGGTCATACTGTTTTTTTATTATGCTGTTCAGTAGTCTGTGGGTGTCTAAGTCGGTTACATAAGTAAACTCACTATGATTTTCCCTATTTCCCAAACACAGCACACATATTTATGAGAATATCAGTGAGCTGAATGGACCTGCTTGCATACCCACCTGTCTTTGAGGAAGGCATTGTCCATCTGAGACACAGTTGCTGTTCAGTAATGAATAGGAAATATTATGCAATTCCTATTGAACTGGATTTGGTTGATGACTGACTCCACTTCCACACTGTCCACAGAATTACGTATACTGATATGTTTGAAGTATGGAGCCCTCTGTTTACTAAGCAATGGGTGCAGTGTGCAGTTCGTTCGGTACATCATACAAACTGCTGTGCTCAGTACTCATAAGCTTTTGGCTACAGCCTCTGACAGGGAGATCTCTGCCTGTGACAGCGAAAAGAAAATGCAACTCATTTGTATCGTGTCAGCCTGCAAGCAATGTATTTCAGTTGATTCCACCTGCAACTCATTCAAAACACGGTCGCTACGGTGCATCAGTGTAGGGTCTCGTTTATTTGAACTGAATACCTACACAAACTCAAAACAACAACAATATTGTACTTAAAACAAAATGTAAATGATTATTAGGGGTAGTTAGCGCAGCACACAAAGTAACAGTAGACAAAGTCTCAGGAGGAACTCAGAAAAACTTTTCTGGGAGTGTGTTCAGACGCTAAAGCAGTCCACCAGCTTTTTAGAATTCCAGGGACCTGCATGGTTGCGCAGAAACTGCTTGTTGACAAGTCCCTTGGTTGTCTGATAGAGGCTGGCTTCCACCTACAAAACGACAAACAATTTACAAGATGAGATAACTAATGCAGGATTTCTCTCAAACTTGCATTACAAGCACTACAAACTATCACAACACACCATCGTTACACAATAACTTTCACTCGCGCTGTTGCAGGATCCGTGACACATTCCCCACAACTGCACTTCTCTAAATGACACCTTTGCATTGCCACAGTACTCTGGTTGAGCTCTGGAGCTTATGTGTGATCTTTAGTTGAAACACACCTTGACACTATGGTAAGTAGGAAGATCCAGCAGGTAGCTGTGCCCACCCAGCTCTGCAACTCGGCGGAAATATCTGTAGAGGGCTCTCTTGCAAAGTCTGCTGGAGAAGCCAGGCCCAGTCACAGATGGGGAGCTGGAAGATCAGAAAGAAATGCACCATAAATCATTTTCAACAGACAAATGTTTCCTCATCAATATACTGATTGTCTTATACTTTACCATACATTAGTGGTTTTCAAAGTTGCTGTGGGGACCTATGTTGGTACGCAGGAAGACAAAAAATGGGTCCTCAAATTATTCTATGAAATTGTTGGCTTCAGCAGCTTTAAGTCCAACAGCCAGAACCAAACACTATTTCACAGGTTTTTCAAACAGGGGTGAAATTACTTTCTGTTGCTAGAACGCAGCCATTTTATCAACACAGATCTACATGTGAGATTGTCTTCCACCTTTGCTCTGCTCTACTACACTCCCTTTTAAAGGTTGCAGGTGTTGTCATTTATCCAGGGGGATGTTCTAGCTATAGGTTTTTATTTAAAGTTGAAGCTGGCACATTTTTCCAAAGTGACTTGCGATGGCGATGAGTAGAACAGTGGAATATGGTTTAACCAACATTAAGTACAAGGGTCAAAGTCACAGTGCCTTGACCACAGATGGCACAATAATTCCTCTGCCTGAAGAATGATCATGTGTAATAGAGAAATAACAGTAAAGCAGATTACACAAACAAAAATGTACAAAAGAAATGCAAAAAGCAATAACAATGTGTGCCTCTGGAAAACTGGCCAATTCACAAACTGCAAGGCATATTTCAAAATGATGACTAATTCACATAGAGATTGACACAGTGGTATTTACAGCTTAATGGAGTTGTGCACAGACACTGCCCAGCCCCTTTGCTGTCTGAAGCTGTAGAGGGGAGAGAGAAGAGAAGTAGAGAGAGATCGTGTGTGTGCATGAAAAAACAGTAGAGCAGCTTCCCAGCTGACAAAGGCTAATGCTGTTTTGGGAGGATGGCATTGTTGAGCTGGGTGCCAGTTGGTACAAATAAATGCCTGAAGCACTCCATAGCACACAGAGATGAATGAGTCGGCGACTGAACGTTCTCCATTGCATTGACAGCATGTCATGGAGAGGGTGGAGGGACAGGTTTGCTAACATCCATTTCTCTACCACTACTTCCAGTGAGTCCTGGCTCAGTCCAGTGACAGAGATTAGGCGATAAAAAATATGTTTTCCATAAGCGTGGCAACTTCTGAGGGTCCAATGACAAGTTGAGGATATACTGTAGCATACTACACAGCTCGTTGGCACATGTTTTGAGCACCCTGGGGTTGACACCATCAGGTCCCAGAGACTTGCTTGTGTGGAGCATCCTCAGCACTCTCAGTGGCAAAAAGCCCAGTTTTGTCATTAAAGGATGAGTTTGGGCATTGAGTAGGCAAGCAAGATGGGGGCAGCAACAGAAGCTCCAGGTGTCCTTGGTTATTTATGGTTTATTTGGGAAGCAGCTGTACAGCTCAATGACACTGTGCACCAAGGTGTCACCTAAAACGAATAGTTGAGTCGGCAGGATAGAAGCTGCAACATATAGCAACATTGGGAGCAGTATCTCAAATCTATTTTTGGTTGTAATCTCCCCATAGGGACAACATAGCCTCCAGTGAATACCACGTTACAGTGCCCAATTCCAGCTCCAGGACACAAGCAGTGGTCTGTGCCTCCAATGCCAAAAGATGGCAGGAGCCCCAAGCCTTTCTGAGGCTGTCAAACAGATGCAAACTGCACCAGGCTCAGCCAGCAGGCAGCCCACTATCCTTGGAGCTGGCTGCAGGAGTGTAAATCAGTCAGATAAGTCTCTCTGCAAGTGGAGTACAAGTGGAAGAAGGGAGGCCGTACCGGTCCTACATTTTTGACTATTATTGCACAGTTTTTCCACTTCATAAGAGCAGGACATTTAAAATCATACTCCATTCTACATCACTGACTACAGTCCACAAGTGAAGCAGTACTGGGTGCACAGAAAATGTATTAGTATACAGTACCTCTCACAATGTCTGTTTAAAGGTGACTGGAGTTCATTTGTAAAACCATGTCTGTAATATCAGATGAATCACTTGGCTATGTTTTTATCATTTGAATATGACAACTTAACATGTTGAGAATAACTGTTCTAAAGTGGCACCCATCTTAATGAAGAACCAATTGTGCATCAGGCTGATCGACAGCACTGTGCTGTGCATTTCATTTGGCTGCATCTGCACCTTACCCATCAATGATGTAGCCATTTCCACTGTCCAGAACTTCAATGTCCCGGTCTCCGAGGCACCAGTTGATACTGAGATCATTATGCCGGGGGGAGGTCAGAACGGGCCCCACTTGGTCACCACAGAGGAAGAAGATGTTCTGTTTCCTGTAGGGTAGGGCCAGTTGGTCCTCCCATCCATCACCCAGTCGCTTGTTGGTAATGTCAGACAAGTCCTCAGCGGACAGGGTCTGGCTCCCTGTACAAGTAACAAATAAAAAAATGCTTTGCACTGGCAATTTCCATTTACAGTCAGTTAAAGCCATTAATTGTACATTGTTAAGGTCACAATTAAATGGTATTTTGAGAACATATTGCTTCCATAATTTGACAAATTTCTGGTTGAAACAGGATGTTGGGGAGGGGCATAACGTGGTGAGGGATCGTTCAAAAGTGGCTGACGATGTAAATTGATAGCAATATCAGTTAGGGAGAGAAAGGCAGTTTTATATGATGGGAAGGGCAGAAGGGGGGTTGTTAAAAATCTGTGGTTATTATTGGTTGAAATTGTTATGTACGCCTACTGGTACCCCATTAGGTAGCCACTTAAAATAGTTTTCCGGGAGGGAAAATGAATGGGGGTTTGATATGAAAATATAAGAAAATAGAAGTGAAAAGGTCCATTTTCATTTCATTATGACATGCAAAAAAGGTAACATGCACTGGGATTGCAGTTCTTTACCTAGCACCATGCTGCTGATGTAGAGTGGCTGGATGAAGTGGCTCAGTAGCGCACCCTGGACCCCGGTGACAGTCCAGCGACACAACTTGTCACTACCAGACATGCAACAGACCTTGGCGCCCCAGAGACCTGGGTCAAGGTAGGCTACAGGAATCAAGACGCCCTTGGCATGGTACTGCAGCTTCAGAGAGGTACACATGTTGTTCACAGTGCCCCTGAACATGACATTAGATTGTAGTTCAGTTATTTAGCTACCACTCTATTCCAGACCAATATTCAATAATTGCAACAGACCTTATAATAATGGGCCATAATCAATACAGAGTGACATAAACTATAGCTATTCAAACTACTGTAATCTAAGGGTTAAATTACAAAATATACTGTGTATTACACACAAATTAAAAAAGTTAACATATCAATATTTCAAACAGAGATGATTCTATTTCCAACTCTCATCATTTCAAGCAAATCTTCTGAGCCAGCCAATAACTATGATGCTGTGTGGTTGTTATATAGGTTGCCACTTTTTTCAGACAACAGAGCTCCTGTTTTGGAATAAATTCCTTCATTTCTACTATACAGAGGCATTTCATATCTACATTGCAAAATATAGGTTAAAACAATGCACACGACATGTATGGATATTTAAATAATAAAAACTAGGGGAAAATAGCCTGCTGTACTTGAAGTAGAAGTTCTTGGCGGCTCCTTCTGGGGACTGATTGGTGTAGAGATGCAGGTTGACCTTGGGTTTGAGCTGAAGCTGGTGGCTGTCTGCACTACTTTCGAAGATACAGCGCTCCTTGGCCTTTGGATCAGGATCAAAGAACAGCAGAAGCTGCTTGTACAAGAACCTGAACACAAGTCAGAAACACTCCTTCTCACTATCAGCAACACTGGCATTTTCTATTCACCAATAGAGCAAGGCAATTCAGGTAGCCTGCTGCATACTTAACACGTGAGAAGAAGGCTCAGGCTTCATCATGAATATCAATAGGGAAAAAGGATTAGTTATACATTTTATTAGTAAATGTACATAACAGGGAACTGGACATTCCCCACTCTAACACCTCCAAATGAAAAACACAACTCTAAACATTCGCAAGACTTAGGTATATTGGTTATTCACCCTCTTTGTGAATCATATAATGTTTATACCTTTGAAGAGCCCGTCTGGCAATGACAATAGCGTGGCAGTCGTGGACCATGGTCCCATTGTAGCAAAGCCACTTGGTGCAGCTTGAACAGCCAGCTCCCAACGCCACCACCTTGTAATGCTCACACGGCTGACCCGCTGTGTCCAACACTTCTGTGGAGATGGGATTAAGACAGGGAATGACATGTGGTACAGTTAAAGAGCGGGACAACAATGCTGTGAGCTCATGGTATGACTTCTGAGGAGGCAATGACATGAGTTTAACACTATATTTTAAGGGAGGGGATAGAATATAAAGACTTTGGACGCTAGTAAAAAGGAAATGCCATTTGGTTGCAATCCACATGCCATCCTCATACATCTCCATTCAAACCTTAGCTGGGGATTGAAAGGAATCTTAGGTCATGATGAATCAAAGAGGTTTGATAAAAGACATGAACTATCCCTTTAACAGCTCTCCAGCATCACCATGTCATAAAATCATGGCGAGAACTGTGAGGCGCAGTAGTCAATATCACTATTCTCTGCACGCAGAGGCACAGGGATACGGATCTGGGCAAACATATATTAAATTATCATTTTAAATATTTCAATCATCTGAGGTCCTCGAGTTAATTTTCAAGACACTTTCAAGACACAAAAATGACAAATCAGTAGATAATTATCCAGTCCTTGCAGGGCTCACACTTCTCTCTGGCAATGGATAGATGCAGCAATTACTGATAATATATATATATATATAAAACTCAATCAATAAGCTGGACTTTCAGCAAATCTAAACCATTTTACTGACATACCCAAGGTGTGCAGATATCTCACCTGTCTCCAGGACAAATGCTGCCATGTGTCTCTTACAGCCGTGGAACTCAGGACACATCTTCAACAGGTTGTCAAACTTCTCACTACTTACTGCTGCCATACGATTCTTGTGCCAGTCAGTTTGCCAAACTGGAGAACAGAACAAAATCAAATCAAAAGACAGCTATATAACCAGGGATGGAATATATTTTGGTTGCTGTTTTACCAGCCATCTCTGTAACAGCCCATTCAAATACTGCCAAATGATAATAACTGCCACTTGCCTGGACAGAAAAATATAAAGCTGGTATTGCACTTAATGCGCTGAATGCATTACTCTCCAACGGAGGTTCATTCAGATCAAATGAGAGAATAAATTTCCGCTTTCTGCAGGGCTCTTAAGTGCGACTGCGACCAAATTGAAGTTATGCGACCTGAAAATAAAAGTTGGGCACACTGGTCTGCCTACAAATAAGTGTCTTGGTGTGACCTTTTATGGTTTTTTTTGAGTAACTTCTGAGCCTGGCATCCCCTTTCCTGTTATGTGCTCTGTTCAAGCGCAGGAACAAACCATAGCTAAAATCAAATTCCATTTCCAAGGCTTCCTCACACAAGAAATGTACTGTATATTCCCCATCTTTGCTCTCACCTAAACATTCAACTCTAGTGGAATGCTGCGTTCAAGTGCTGTCGGAAATACCGCAATTTTTAATTGAGTGCACGTGAATAAACCAATATGAGTAAATACGACTAGGAGATAGGATTTTCTATAATATCCAAGTTGCCGAGATGTGACTTTTAGCAGGTGTCGAACATGGAAGCCATGTCAACAATTGATGGTAAAACAGTATTTTATGCTATTGTTTGGCATTCTATGTAAATAATTAGTATTGATGTACTGTATGTTTTAATTTTCTATATCTGGTTATTAGGGTTGGGTACCGAACTCTGTACTTTTAAGAGTACCGACCGAATTGCATCGGTACTACCAAGTACCTAGTCACGTTAGATCAATCGGTGCCAAATTTCGGTACCTTGAGAGCGGGTTAAAACATTTTTTTTTTACATTTAAAATACAACTCTGAATGGCTCGCAGTGATGCTCATCACTACCTTGCATCACTCACTTACCCCGAAATATAAAGTTTGCCCCAAAATGAAAACGAAAAACCGAAAACGGCTTGTTTTCTTTCACCAGTGACTGGACGGACTTCTGCACATTTTCAAACTTGTTTTCAACCTGCTCAAACTTTTGAGCTATGTCTGACTTAATGGCCTTTATTTGGCGGAGTAATAGTTTCGCCCAGGCAGGTGTATTCTCTTCAGCTTCAGACAGGTGAGTCACCTCCTCGGCCATGGCGGCGATTGCCTTGTCCTGTTCCTTCTGTTGTTTGATTTTCCGTCTTGTAACTCTTTCAACAGACATTCGCC